>VWZI01003014.1:1194240-1297654 GCA_013396835.1 Psilopogon haemacephalus | reverse complement strand
TCCAGATTTTTTTTTTGTGGGTTTTTGGGTTTTTGGGTTTTTTTTTTTTTTTTTTTTTTTTTTCCTCTGAATACTGGATACAAAAACATCTTCAAAAGGTCAGATGGCGATTTCAGATAGGGGAGAGCCATTTCTGGTCACGCTGAAGGGAACATGAAGATCAGTACAGTAAGTATATCTAAGAAATTGGTACTGGTGAGAGGGGTGGTAAGGAGCTGGTGAGGGCAGATTACCTGAGTAGGGTTTCTGGTGATCAGCTGCAAGGGTCTGTCATTTTGTAAGCATTTTGTGACAATCAGAACAGATCTGAGAAGACAAACATTCATGCTGCAGCTTCACCTCGGTCTGCTTTTGTCCCAAAAATGTTTTCTCTAGAGTAAGACTGCAAAGAGAAAAACCACAGTTGGAGGTGATTGTCACTGTTTGACAGTTCATAAGCAAATAGAGCAGTTGGAGCAGAGCAGAGGACAGGTGCATTCGGTGAGGCTCAGCCGTTGCTCCGCACGCTCACGTTCAGCCAGCCTGGCTTTTCAGAGTCCTAATCTCCAGTCTTTGCTCCGGGTGCCACTGTTCTTTCTGAGCTGTAGCTCATCCCTCGGCCGGTCAGAATGTAGCATTTCCTTTGTGGTGGTCGATTGAGAATTCTACACCTTTCCTGAGTCCCAGCTGCACTCGGACAGTCAGTGCTACTTGTCTTTTTAAAAGACACCTGCCTTATGCAATGGGTAATCTGTAAAGCCTGTATTCAGAGAGGGGTTTTATATATAAATATATACATACATATAATATTTGCATTTTGGAGGTCTAATTCATAGGCAGATCTTTCAATACTGACCTGCACAGCAATATGAAAGCCAAACTTCCAACGTGAGATACACAGCATGCAGACTGGTTGTTTACAGTAAAGACACAACTCATGCATACATCTTTTCTTTTTTTTCTTTTTTTAAACCTAAAATAGAAAATTTTAAAGCCAGGTTCTGGGTGAAAACAGTCTGCAGCAGCTTTTTATATTAACAAAGTTACTGCCTCCTTTTTCTGTCTCAGAGTAACTTTGCTTGATTAAAATAGCAAAGCCATATCCTACACTTCACTGTTAAATGCCTGTCCCAGTCCAAATTGTTGTCTGTTTGCTCCTATTTTTGTACCTTATTACTTTTAATCTTGGTTTGGTACAATTCATAATTCACAGAAACTTCATATAATTAAACACACTAAATTAGTTTTAAAAAGCAATTTATATCTTTATGCAAAAAGGTTATGTCTGTCTTTGCAAACAACTGTAAGCAGATGATAATAAATCCTTTACTTTAATCACCTGTTGTTTATGAAACCATTCATTGATTACTATTTTTTTGGCTAGAGATCACTGAAGCAATAGCTCCAGCTGGATATAGATGTTGTAAGAGGCAGTATTGTCTTAGCAAGGACACTTAAGCAGAATAGCCATCACTTTTTTTTCATCTAAACCTGTGTGTACAGAAAGAAATGAAATCATCAAGAACACCAACAAAAGGCCAAGCCTAGTTTGTAGCTACTGGGAAGTGACCTTCCTTTGAATTTGTTTAGCATGAAATAGGAATTTGTCTCCTGCAAAATACAAGACAAGCTAAAACACCTTGTAGAGGAGTTCACTGAGCTGAATCCTTTTGTGGCAAGAAGGAACAGGGGTAGGCACCAGAGCACTGATGGTGTGAAAGAGTCTTCGCCTGCTGCAGTGGGGATGCAGAATACTTACGCCTCGTGCCGCTCGGCGCTGGCACGAACCATGCAGAGATGAAAGTCTGCAGCATCAAAAATCTTCATCAGAAACAGATACTTTACAATCAGTAATGCAAAAAGCTAATTCACAGGGTGGTGTTTTTCACTGACTTGTTTAAACATTTATGAAATTAAACAATTCTACAGTTTAATGCACTTTTAATTGTTTATTAAAAGATTTGACTTCTTTCTTTTTTTTAGAGCAATTTTTTTTTTCAGCGGGAGGTCAATGACTTGCTAAGATAGACAGCAGTTCTGAGGCCAGGAAGCTCAGAGGAATGTTTAAGGATTCTTGGAGTTTAAATAGAGTCCTGGATGGAAAAAAAATATTTAAAAAAATAAAAATAAAAAAAAAAATAAAAGCAGCCAGCAGTATGGTGTAAACAGCAAAATCTATGCATAATGATGCATTTATAATTAGGGGTTTGCTTCTGTATGTTTAAAGCTTTTTAAATAAATAGAAAATATTGTTTGGTCTTTATGTTAATGTCTGCAAGTACCTATTTTTTTTATACAAATTGTACAAATATACATGAATTAAACTGGTTTGATTGCAAGTATTTCTTGCTAAATTAATCTCAGATAGGTGCTGGGGAAACGAGAGCCTTAGATACAAGCTTCTGCTCATCTAGAAACTATATTAAGTAACATAAAATAGCTGTAATCTAACCTTTTTCTTCACACATCTGACAGTTGGTTCCACCAAGCTCTTGGACGTGTGATGGCTTCAGCCAGTGACCAAGCACAAGGCGAAAGGTGCTTGCCAGAGGCCATGCTGACAAGCTGCAGCCCATGCTGAAAGAAAGGAACCCAGCAACCTGCAACAGCCAGGCAGGTCTGGCTGCCCTTTCACTGAACCCAGGCACCAAAGTCAGGATTGCTCTCCTGGAAGTTAGTCACACAGGGCTTCCCACTGACTGCACCAAACTGTCTACTCAGGGTCAGGTCTTTCCCAAGCATAGTTAAAGGCAGACAGTAAAAAAGGGAAGTAAAGGTTGCCCTCCTGGCTTGTCCTGTGCACTAGCTCAAAAACCAACTGCTAAATTCTGTGCCAATCCAGGTCTGTGGTGCAAAGCCACAACCTAACTGCATTATGGGGTTTTAATAACAAGTTACACAAACCTTGTTACTGCCAGGAAGCCTTGCACCTGCCTCCTGTTTGCTGAATTGTCAGAAGTAAAGAATAGCAGAGGCTCAGCAGCGTCAGGAAAACTTTCCCATATGTTTACAAGCAGATGTATCTGTCATGTGCTGGTCTAGAAATAAGAAAATGCTGTCGCTACCTGCAAACACAACAGAGCCTGCAGGCTGACCCCACGCTGGGACACTGCTGTCTGCCAGCTCCCTGCAGAGCCTGGGGCTTGCTGATGACTACAGCAAGGCCCAGGGCAGGGGGGGGCTGTGTAAACAAAACACCCTTTGATTCTGCTAGGTTAAAAAAAAAAAAAAGGCCAGGCCCTGCCATGAGGTTTTTAAAACAACACCTTCGTGGTAGGTGATAATAGGATGAAGCTGCTTTGCTGCTTACCTGTGGTTGCAGTCCACACAGCTGAGGGCACATCATTGAACTCTGATGAAGAAAATGGTGTCCAAAGCACAGCTTAGAAGATGAAACTCCAGCGAAAACTTCAGTAAAACCACATTTAGCACTGGTGCACTCACAGCCTAAGTAAGACCCCTGCCAGCAACTTCTCTCCTTAGACTGCAAACCAGGTAAGACTTGTGAAATGGCTTAAGGGAAAGGACAAGCACAGAGGACATTGGCAAAGGCAAGTTTCTCCCCAGGTCTTCACTGATACCACTAGAGAGGCTGAGCAGTGCAGCAGGAGCTCTTTGGTACAAGACAGACACAGCAGCCAGAGATCCTGACAAAAGACGTCAGAAGGAGACCTGCCCTCAATATCAGCTGGGACAATGACTACCAGAGTTCAGCAGCCTAAACTCCCCTGGGGCTGCCCAGCCGAGGCACAGAGGTGCAAGCTGGCCACTGAAGGACACTGCCAGCTCCTCCTGCTCCCAGCTAGCCAGGAGCCTCAGCTTTCCCATCAGGGACTCAAACACACAGAGGAGCTGAGGCTGCAGGCTGAGGAATTGCCCCTGTGGCTCCACGGTGCTGGCAAGGCAGGCAGCCTTCTGCAATGAAAACACAACATTAGTGTGTTGGATTTTAACTCATTCATTCACCTTGGTCAGCCTGTGCCACACATTCCCTGCCAGGAGTCTCAGCTTTTGAAGTCTGACTAGGACACGCCCTTGCCCAGCACAGCAAGGGAGGGGGAACCCAACCTGAGGACTAGGCTGAACCACTGCCCACAGCTGTGACATGAGCAGTTCCCCATGAGAGGACAGTTAGGCTAGAACCATGAAGAACGACTACTTCTGCTGCCAGGCCAAGAGAGAAGAGCCTTCAGACAGCTTTCTCCTGTCCCTCTTCCTGCCTCAACAGTGCTACTCCACTCTTCCCAAATCTGCCACAAAATGGACGAGACAGACCAGAGGCACACCCTGAGACAAGTTTCTTACAGGATGGGAAAGGGGCTGACTTCCTATGATTTTTAATTTTTCCATCCTTTGATCTCCACTTGCAGTCAGTACAAGGGCCTCATTTGCAGCAGTGTTGAGCAGTGAGGATGAGTGAGCTGTGCCATGGCTACCCGGCTGTACAAGTCTGTACCTGGCATCGCTACGAGCTGATGTGGAAATGTGCCTGGTGGGTAGCAGTTACCACAGCTGAATTCCTCAGAGGCACTGTGGTTAGCCTAACAGCCAGATCTGATCTGGCTCAGCTCACAGCACTGCCTTTGGACAACATCTAGGACGTGAGAAAGTTTGGATTAGTATTACCTCTGCTCAGTGTATCACTTCTCAGGAGAAAAGTTGTCTTCTCATTTGGGTCCTGCGTGGCTCCAGAAGTAACAGGAATCTCCAAAGCTCTCATCTAAAGGCAAATGGGACTGGATGGAAGGGACAATGAATCTTTTATTCCTTCTCTGGGCATCTGCCTTTTTAACTACCTCAGTTTAAAGGAGGAAAAAAAAAATCAAAACAAAAAACCACCACAAAGGCAGAGCTGAGAAGTAAATGCATTGAGAACTTTGGAAGACAGCAGCCCAGCATGATCAGACATGCCCTGCACATTTGAAACAACAACAACACAACTGGACAGGACTTACAAAGCTTGTAAACTTCAAGCTGTGACAGCCTCACTGCCTGAGAAGCCTGGATACTGTACCTAGCAGGCTCACACCAACAATTCACATTCTCCCTCTCAACACGTTCCACCAAATGGCAGCCATGAAAATTGAGTCAGGTCACATATGCACCCTTCTGCCTTCAAGATGACGCTTTAAGGCCATACATGAGTTGACAGAGAGCTGTAGGCCCAGGTGAGACCATACCCAGCCAGAGCAGTGCTTGGCCACGTGGCCAAACCTGAGTAAGGAAACCTGCAATCTGTTGCTGTATGTCCTGCTACAACTATTTCCTTAGTACGGAGCCAAGGAGCAAGTTAAAGAACTTGATCTCCTTCACAGAAGCCTAAAGTCATCTTCAGTGCTTGGGCCACTTAGCTACTGTGCCAAGACAAGAACTGCCTAAAAGCTGTACGGCAGAGAGTCACTGCTCAAATACCATGAGAATACACCAAAGGAAACTCCTCCAAGCTATGAGGCTTAGTGCTGGAGAGCTGTACTCACTTGGCCACCACTGCTCCATCTGGAAATGATCTGTGCATACTCCAATGGTCTGTGCAGTCTGGGCAGAGGAACAGCAGAATGGTATGGAGTTAAGAGGGGAGAAAAAAAACCATCCTAGCCTGAAGACAGCATTAACCATTAACTGGTTCACTAATCACATTAGTCAGGAAAACTTGCAAGCTAAGTATATCTGCAGTAGATGACTTCAAATCCAGGGAGCCCAATTAACAAGTGAGCCTGTGGTAGCACATCAGCCCATCACATTTTCCTGCATCCTCTCCACTGCCTCCCACAGGGTCTTACTTCAAGGAGAGAAAAATGCAAAGGTTAACAATACACTACACGTAACTTTCTTTAACCACAAAGCACAGCTTTACATACCACAAGATTTCAGGAAGCCTTGTCCATGGCCATACACACACAGCTCTTGCTACTCAAATGGCTCTAAAACTCAGAGGCAGCTACTTGTGGATTCTGATAGAGGAAGCATCGTTAAGGCAACTGCCAAGGAAAGAAAGGCAGGGAAGCTAAAGGAGGAGCTAGCCAGACAGACTGACCATGCACGATGCCTCCAGGATACACAAGGAGCACGGCCAGAGAGTCTCTTTTCCCTTTGGCTTCATCTTGCAGAGCTGCCTGTTTGAAGTGAGGAAAGTTCCCCATCCATCCATTTCAGAGCCTGCTGGAGGCTGCCTGCATACAGCTGCCAATAATTATTTCACATCATAACTTACAGAACCAGAGCCAAATATTCCCTACCATAGGAATGACTTCAAGTCAAATAGCAAATAACATTTTATTTCATTTACAGTGATATTTTTGAGTAGCAAAGGAGCCATGAGTTATAGGAGCCTGTACTCAAAGTTCCTGTGTCTTACCTTCATGAAATAACTGAAACCACACACACAACAACATCGACCCCTGTGTTCTTTGAAGACATCTGAGAAATGTCATGTCTTGATAGCAACCATTTCACTTACTGGTGTCTCTTCTGCCCGCTTGGAAATATAACTTCATTGTCAGCAGGACTGCTTTGGTTACCCAACAGCATTCTCCAGCCCGCAGTAAGACTGTCTGAAGAAGCTGGTTATTGGTGCATCATCTCCACAACACCCAGCTTAGAGAAATCTGCAGCTGAATGTGGAGTCACAGATCAACCAAATACTTTTAGCTTAAAATGCAAGTTACCTTGCAAACAAACATACCACTACTGCTCCTCACAGCTGAAAAAAGCATCCCATTAAAAAATTAACCTACCCCTCCATTCCCCTTCCTTGTCCCATCTGCCCCTTACCCCCATTCCAACCTTTAAAGAGTCTTGGGGTTTTTTTTTGTAGTTCATATTTGGCAGTGCTCCAAAGTCTTTATACAGATGTGGATCTTCAACCCATAGTCAAGCTCTTCAGTGATTAGAAGCAGTCACAAAAGGAGAGAGAAGTGACACTAACAAAAATCCATGGATACCATGTACACCTTTCCTGGCGTTCAGTGCACAGAGCTATAAAAACTGAACATAGTTTTGTGGAATAAGTCCTCTCTTGCCATTTAGTGTGCCTTCTAGCCATCCTGGCTCTCTGGAAAATTGCACTGCAAAAGAGAATAGGGAAAAATTACTGCAGCTTTTTATGCCTCAAGTAGTACTTTTAGCTTTAGCTCTCTGACACCAGGCAAAGCACCCATGGAAACATCCTGTGTTCTGCAGGGACCAGGTGAAGAATCCGGCTGGGAATGATGAAGAGGATGAGTGACTTAAATACCTGCATAATAAAAGCACTTGGACCACCTTCAATGTGCCTGTGGTGAAATGGTTGGTAAGTGCAGGACACTTCATTAAGGAAACAGTTCATGGAACTTAAGACAGGTTTGTAAAGTAGAAAATACAGAGTCTTTGGAGAAAAGTGAAATTTCTTATCAAACAGTGGGGAACAACTTCAGCAAAGCAATCCCAAACCCTGTCTTGAGCAGAGGTGATGAATGTGGAAGCTCAGAGCCACAGCAGAAACTTCCCAGGCCCTTGCTCTGCATGAACAGCAAGCATGTATAGATGCTGGGATACAGGACCAAGCCAGGGCACACCCCAAGGAGCAGAGCTGCTCTTGGAAGTGACCAAGGAACAAAATCTGATTCTCTCTTCCTGGTGAACTCCTCCCTCTGCAATTCAAGTGCAAGGTGTCCCTCACAAAGCACAAATGCAAGGCCTGAGCAATGCCCTCACTGCCATGAGTGTACCCCTGCTGAGCCCACAGGCTCTGCCAGACTACCCAGTTCAGAAGCATTTCAGCCCAGGCTCCAGCTGCCCCACAAGTTGTGAGCACCAGAACTAATAAAATGTGGCTTCCTGTATCTATTTTGACCACATTTCACAGTTTAAAAACCAGCAGAAGCCTCATTTCCCTGAGAAGCAGACCACAAACTCCTGAGATTGGCCTATTGCATTTCCTAGAAGACTACACTAGAGGCACCTCCCTACCTACGCAGCTGTACAGTCCCACCCTCCTAGCACCTATGATACCCTCCATCATTTCTCCTCACAGTGCTCCTGAGACAGACATTACTTAAGGAAGAGATGAGACAAATGCTGCCAGTCGTGGCAGTGCTTTATTTCAAACACATCAGCACGTCAGGGTCTGTGCTGTGTGTGGTGTTCTACAGACCAGGGAAGTAACAGCTAAGAGACAGCAACACCTTAAGTCTGGCTTTCAAAAGCAACAAAAGGCTCTTTACTTAAGCTATACTTTTTTTCATGGTGTGTCATATTCTGTCCAGAGAAGGGCAACAAAGCTGGTGAAGGGTCCAGAGAACAGGGCTGGTCAGGAGCAGCTGAGGGACCTAGGCTTGGCTGGAAAAAAGGAAGCTTGGGGAGATCTCACCAGCCACAAATCCCTGAAAGGAGGTTGGAGCCAGGTGGGTGTTGGCCTCTCATCCCAAGTAACTAGGACAAGAGGAAACAGCCTCAAGCTGTGCCAGGGAAGGTTTAGATTGGACTGAGAGAATGGTCAGGCATTGGCACAGGCTGGCTGGGGAGGTGGCCGAGTCATCCCTGTAGGGGTTCAAAATATGTGCAGACGTAGTACTCTGGCATTAGTGGGCATGGCGGAGGTGGATTGATGGTTGGACTTCATGGTCTTAGAGGCTTTTTCCAACCTTAATGATTCTCTGACTTTCTTTGATTACTGTCAGACAGTGAAGCTAGAAGCTGTGTTCAGAAACCACCATTTAACAGCTAGACCCACAAGGAATCCAGAAAACTTGGAGCTTAGGCTCATGAAAAGCCTGGGCTCATACTTGGAATGAATGTGTCTGACAAACGATTCCAAAGAGAAAAAAAACCCTAGAAAATTACCTTTTAGGATCTCTGCACACAGTAACTTACATTACCATTAGTTATTAGCAGCCCCTCCTCTCCCTTTGTCATTTTTATTCCACAATTACAGAGTACACAGCCATCTGAAGATGCATCACTGACACCACCACAAACCTCCTGCCAGAAGCTCCAGCACAGCAGCTCTAATCCCAGCCCTTCCCAGCAAACACACCTCCTGAAGGCTCTGGTACCGAGGGAGCACAATTTTGTTACAAGGAGCAAACTCCCAAATGTGGCAGAGCAGGAAGAAAAACAACCAGAAAACCTGGAAGTGGGGAATTCCTGCTTGTCCTCTGGAGCTCAACCTCAATTCACAGCAGAGGGAAGGCAGATGGGAGCATCTATCAATCAGAGGTCTGTTCCAAGCCAACAGTAATTCTTCACATTCAGCAGCAGTGTCATGTTGGGTAAGACTGCTGCCCCACCAAAGCACCTTAGACAAGAAGGGCTGAGATAGCTGCACACATCACTGGCAACCTCTGTAGGCAAGTGATGGTAATGGGAAAGCTCTGCAAATGCAAAGCTGCTTTGAGCCTCAAGGATCCTGTTTCCTTTGCTAATCCACTTCCAAAGTTTAGTACACAACAGCATTGTTTAAAATAAAGCCCACTTTCCTGCCCAAAAGACATTCTGCTGTCACACACAGCTCTGAAACCTGAAAAAATACCCTGAGATGTTCCTCAGTGTCTCCTTTCTGTCATTTCTTCTCCATCAACAACCATTACTGTCCTTAGCACTTTCTCAGGCCTGCCTCATTTAAAAATACCTTGCTGCAGGAAACCACAGATTTGGCCTTAAAACAGTAACACATCATTGGACCAAGCACCCTACAGGACCAAGCCCTACACTGGCTAGGGGCAGGAGGGGAAAAGACTTGAGTGTAGAGAGGTGGAGCAAAGAACTAAAACTGCAGTAATTCCAGCAAGGCTTCATGTGTACAGCAAGGCTGCAAGGATGCTGACTGGAGCATGCCTGATGAGACACTGAGGGACCTGGACTGCTTAGTCTGCAGAAGAAAAGACTGAGGGGATTTAATCAATGTTTCTAAATCTCTGAGTGATGGGGGTCAGGAGTGGGGGGACAGGCTCTGCTCACTGCTCCCTGGGATAGACCAAGGAGCAATGGATGGAAGCTGCAGCACAGGAGGTTGCAGCTCAACACAAGGGGCAACTTCTTGACTGGAAGGGTCCCAGAGCACTGGTACAGGCTGCCCAGAGAGGTTGTGTGTGGAGTCTCCTTCTCTGAAGCCTTTCCAGGCCTGTCTGGATGTGTTCCTGTGTGCCCTGAGCTAGATTGCTCTGGCAGGGGTTTGGACTTGATGAGCTCTTTGGGTCTCTTCCAACCCCTGACGTCCTGCAAGCCTGTGGCACAAAGGGGAGAGCCCAGGCTGGGATGGCAGCTTCCTCAATAGCTGCTGCAAGGCCTCACTCCATAGAGAAAGAGAAGGTCTGACCACCATGGAGCAAACAGGCCAGCCCAAGTGGGCAAACTAAACCAACAATTTTGCAGTCAGATCTCCAAGTGAAAGCTTTTCTGATCTCTTCCAGTCAAGAAAGGCAGAAGGTGGATTTGGCAGGTGCAGCATTCAGTACTGCCAATGTCACATCTATCTGACAGCAAATCCACAGAGAGCTCTAAGCAAACCTTGTCCTGCTTTGGTAGCTCCAAAGTCTCATGCACCTTGACTACAAATGAGACCAAGACTCATTTCCACAGTGGGACTGGTTCAGTGCCCTGGTGCCGCTGGCTTTAGCAGGACTGAATCAGACACTGATTTCCACAGCTCCCAATCTGCCCTGGGAGACAACAAAGAGGCAATTTAACATCCCTGGTGCCTGGCAGAAGAGGGCCTCCCTCCCCCATGGGCTGCTTGACCAAAGTAATGACCCCAAGGAGCTAGATAGATGAGGATTGCCTTTTGTGGGCAATAGAAAACCCAGGGCTGAAACCACTGCTGCACCAGAATCCATTTCCAGAGAGCTCAATCACGCTGGCCAATTTTCCACCAAGAAATTAAATTAAAGCAAGGAAATGTGCTTGCAACACATTTTCTGTGTTTAGAGATCCCTGTGGGATTCTGAATTGATCCCTAAGGGTACAGCTGACCACAGAAACACAACAAACATTCAGCATGCTTAGGGTTAGCCTGGATTATGAAATGTAAAGAACTTGCTACTTCCCTTGAGTGTGCTGTGAGGAGCACAATTCTCTCGTGGGCAGGACACAGGGTGAGGAGTCAAAGGGCCTTCTTCCTGACTCTGTCAAAGATTTACTGCATCACCACAAATAAAAGTCTGCCAGGAGGGCTGAGACTTGTGAACCAAACAGCACCACAAATTAGTGGAGACGGAACGCCACGTGTAGAAGGAGGTAACTGATGCACATGGATGTTTCCAGGTGCTTTGATATCCACAGATGAAAGGTGCACCAAGAAGTAGCTTTGTCTTGAACACTGGGAAGAAGTTTTTTACTATGAGGGTAGTGAAATACTGCAACAGGTTGCCCAAGGATGTGGTGGAGGCCCCATCCCCAGAAACATTCAAGGTCAGGCTTGATGGGGCTCTGAGCAACCTGCTGTAGTGGGGGATGGGCCTGCTCACTGCAGGGGGCTTGGCCTGGATGACCTCTAGAGGTCACTTCCAATCCAGTACATGCTATGATCTTTATTTTTACCTCAACCAAGAGTTCTTTGCACATACAGTGCAGCAATGCAAGATTTGGGGAGCACTGCTCCTCTTTGATGTCAATCCTTCCTCTGTCAGTGCCATAAAGACAGTCCAGAAGGAGTAAGAGGACAGAAAGTGCCTTGGAGTCAAACCCAGGGACAGAGACTAAGGCTGGCACTTTGGTACACCAGGAAGGCCAGAGGGGCATGAGAAGGGCTGAGTGAACATCCATTGGAAAGGGACAGGACAGAGGTTTCCTGTTGCCTGTCCCTTTCCCTGGATGAAATGGGTTTCAGCTAGAGCAGGGTAGATTCAGGTTGGACATTAGGAAGAGGTCCTTTACTGTGAGGGTGGTGGAACACCAGGATGGGCTGCCCAGAGAAGTTGTAGAGGCCTCATCCCTGGAAGTGTTTAAGACCAGTCTGGATGAGGCCTTGAGCAACCTGTTCCAGTGGAAGGTGTCCCTGCCTGTGACAGGGTGGGTGGCACTAGATGATCTTTAAGGTCCATTCCAACTCAAGGCACTCTCTGCTTCTGTGAGCATGGCATTGCTACTGTCCTGGGAAGCGACCAGCAGTACCTCATATTTCCCAAGGAAAATTACTGTAACAAAACAATTTCTCATATTCTTCCCTATTTTCTCTCCCCTAAAACCTGGTTTTAAACATTGTAAAAGCTTTGATGAAAGCTATCTTGACAAGTTTTCAGGAAGCCTTCCTGCTAGCAACCCTGCCAAGGAATTTTGTTGTGTAAACACAATCTACTCTATCTCAAACACTTCTCCCTGGTGGAATTCCCATTTACTGGCTTCTAAGCAATCTTTTTCAAGAACCAGGAATTTAATCACACTTGGCTTTGAGGCTGGCAAGGTTTCAATGCCAGGCAGCCTGATCCTTCTTTCCGTGGTTGTTTGGAATATCAGTTTCAACACCACCAACAAAAATATACAGCCAGCCTATGTCCCTCACAATCTCAGATCATGCTTTGCCTCTTCCCATGTGTGTCCTTATCCAGCTGCAAACTCTTCAAGCTCTTCAATGCATTGCTATGTGCTGTCAGTAACACAGCCTGGAGCAACTGGGAAATGAAAATACAGCCTAAGGCAAACTGAATTGAAGATTTAAAAGGACAAAAAACTTCAGTGGCTGTTGTTCAGGTGACATTATTCACCTTCTCACACAAGGCAATTAGAAAAACTTTCCTTTCTAAGTTACCAGATGGCACCTTGTTGTCTGCATTCTGTGGCACTCTAATGGCAAGACTGTGGGATTTGGGAGAGCGATGCTGAGAGCACCTGAAGATGCAAATGATTAGAGTCTATGCTGATTCTATCTGCAGAGAGATCCTATCCTACCAGGTTTTGCAAAGATGAATTTTAAATATTAATAAATCTAACCTTGCCAGCCCAAGACACAAGCAGGATTTTTTTTTTTTCCAACTTAGAAGCAGGAAATGGAGACAGGAGTAAAGGTTAAACTCTTACCTTCCTGCACCAACATTATATTTAGCAGCTATGACAGGTGCAAGACTGTACTTCACTAAATGCCATTATCCTGTCTCAGGTTAGAGCAGCCAGAAAGATTCATCCAGGATAATAACAGGTAAGAGAGAAGTGCTGCAATCAACATCTGTGGACCAAGAGAGATGAAAGAGAACTGGGAAGGGAAATGAAAAAGAGAAGGAAACAAAGCAGAAAAGAGAGGGAAGAGAGAGGAAAAGAGCAACGAGAGGTGACAGAGACAGGATTAGCAAAGTGACACAGGCAGGGTGGAGAAAGAGGGATAAAATCTGCACTAATGGAAGCAGCACTTTTTAGCAGACATTAATTTCACAGTTACTTTAATGGTTGATACTAGCTGTATGTCAACTTGATTGATGCGTTGTCACTTTGATAGTTAAGGTTATTGGTAGAGCTGCAGAACTGATGTATTATTACTTTAATTCTTCATTTGGGGGCTTTATTAGGGCATATGGGAATTTAAATTGAGTAACTGAAGAAGCTGAATTGATTCACAGGAATCTGATCCCAGCACACATACAAGGGTGCCTACCACATAAAGAAGAGGTCTGTGTGAAGGCATTGCAGAGGCTCCTGTGCTGGCAGTGCCATCCACCATCTGACTTGTTGGGAACCATTGCAGAATGACCACGAAGTGATTTCATGTGGCCAGTTACTTGCACGCTCCCCTCCTTTGGTCTATCCTTAGGATGAAAGCCCTGAAGGGCAAGGACGATACCAATAAGATGAGCAGGAATAAATGAATGGAAGGACAAAAGGGATTTGAGGCAATGTGATCTCTTCCATTGGAAATCTGCAATTAGCTTTTCACCATACAATCCATAGATCCCTTTCCCAAGCTTCCAACCTCATTTGTATCAGCACGCACCAACAGAGCTGAAACATTTCTCCACAGCTGCCAGAGTGTCAAATTCCATACTTGTTTTGGACAACCCAAAAACTCAGCTGAGGCTTAAAGCACTGAAACCACAGCAGCCTGGTAACAACTTCCAGAAACCTCTTTGCACAAGAAGGAAATCTTAGCGCTGCTCTCACACGAGAGAGAGAAGCAAATGCTTCTTTGAAGACCTTCTTACCCCATGCCAGCACTACAGGTGGGCACCCTTGCGGATCTGCCTTCCAAATTCCTCTCTTCCACACATCAGATCTTTCCCCCCATGCATTACTTTGGGTTTTTTTTTCCTAGTACACAATTTTCTGTCTGCTGAAGATCCCTATCAGTCATGTTTAAAAAATCTTAAATTAAAATAACTGGCGTTAAAGACTTGAAAAAGAGCAATCATTTAGCTAATTCATCTTTAAAAGGCTTCCCATCTAACTTGATTCAGAAGTGATTTGCCTGCAGGGCAGCTCTAATAGGAAACAGAGAGGAATGATTTTGTGGGGAAGTGGGGACCCCTAGAACACCTTACACAGGGGGAGGAAAAAGAAAGCAGAGCTGAAGTCTGGACCAGGCTACCTATTAGGAGGCAGAGGATTGGAGCCACCTATGCTCTGCCTGCTTTAAAGGTAGCACCACAAAGAAAGGGAAGGTTGTGTCCAGGTCTGTGTGCTTTTGCTGTTACACATGCTAAAAAAATTCACTGAGATTCTGCTGAGCTTCCCATTTGTTTCAGCTCATTAGACAAATCAGGAATGTTCTGGGGCTGGGGAGGATGGGATGGGAAGAATTTCATTCACAAGAACATCTTTGTCACACATACTTTTGATCCAGTGCTGACAGAGTTAAGATGGTGCATCTGGGGAAATACTATGACATATTTAGTTAGCTTTTTCATGCCTGCAGGTTGATGTCTTTCAGCTGTTTTCACTGTGGCCTCTTCTCTTTTCCTGCTGTATGTAAATTGGGAATTTGGAGTACTTCTTTATTGGACATCCAACCAAGATTCTCACACTGGGAAGTACATCCCCTGTGTCTTTCCTCATGCAGAATTAGTACCAGATTCCCTCTGGAATGCAGTTATCAGACTTCTGACCTGGTAGCAAGCTGAAAACTGACAATGAGGAGGAGAAAACAGGCACCACTGCAGAATTATCAGAGTCCTCAGAGGCCAGGATCACTCTTACTACCTCCCTGTCTCTAGACAGGCTGAAAGACTGAAATATTGGTTTCAACACTCACAAGGCTCTCAGGAATGCAATTCTCACTTTGAATCCCCCAGCCTGCACAACACTTGGATAAAGATCTGGCCAAGCTTAAGAATCTTCTAAGGTTTATTAAGAATGTAATTTTGTATGAAGGTCTTGTAACTGAGCTGCTGCTATGAATTAATTTCTCTTTAGAATTATTATTAAATTGCATTCAAGTAACAAGAACTACTGAATCTGTCCAGGCTGTGTTGAGCCATTCCACACCATCTCTTTCTTGCAATAGGAATTTGCTTGTGAAAGGAAGAAAAGGATGCTCTAGTGTCATCTTCAGAGCCTGTATTACAGCAGCCCTTTGCATAAGGTTTAAAAACTAAAACTACTGCAATCAGTCTGAAGTCCCTGTGCAGCTTCTCAAGAGCAGAGCCATGGAAGCTCACCAAGGAGGTGCTGGGTGGTGTCCAGAGAAGGGCACCAAGACTGGTGAGAGGCCTGGAGCACAGCCCTGCGAGGAGAGGCTGAGGAAGCTGGGAGTGTGCAGCCTGGAGAAGAGGAGGCTCAGGGCAGACCTCATTGCTCTCTACAAGTATGTGAAAGGAGGTTGTAGCCAGCTGGGGTTGGGCTCTTCTGCCAGGCAACCAGGGACAGAACAAGAGGACACAGCCTCAAAGCTGTGCCAGGGCAGGTTCAGGCTGGATGTTAGGAAGAAGTTCTTCACAGCAAGAGTGATTGGCACTGAAGTAGACTGCCCGGGGAGGTGATGGAGTCCCCATCCCTGGAGATGTTTAAGAGGAGGCTGCATGAGGCACTTGGTGCCATGGATTAGTTAATGAGAAGGGTTAGGTTGGACTGGTTGATGCTAGAGATCTATTTCCAACCTACCTAATTCTGTAAGGAGCAACAGCTTGGAGCACAAAATCGCTTTGTGGATGCTGACAGGCACACACTACCCACAGAAATCTTTAAAACACAGCCCTGCCCTTCTGCACCTCAGTGAATATTCCTTTTTCTGCATGTACAGACACAAAGCAGGCCTTGGTCCAAAAATAAAGAGTGCCTTTTCTCTCTGGTCATCACCTGATTTACCTGGAGCTCTGCCTGCTTGAAAACCCCTGAGAAGGTATTTTTTTCCCCTCTTTAAATTAAAATCCTGTGTGTTGTTATTTTACAACAGCTTACGTTTTAAAACCTCCAGTTTCATGGGCCAAGCTGCTGAATAACCATATTTCTACTGGTGAATAACCCTTTTTTTTTTGGTACTAAAACACATTTAAATGCAGCTGGAAAATTAGATCAAGTGAGAATGTCTACTCACCAGAAATTTAAGACATGGTCTGACAGTGCTAAGTTGCTTCTGCACAGCAGAAATCTTCCACGTCACCAAATGGGTGCCATGGGCAGGGTTGGCAGAAGAGAAGTTAAGCTTCCATTCTTAGCCAAAGCCATTGCAGCAGTTATATCAGGTTGTTTTTCTGTTGCTGTGTATTTACTCAAGCACTACTTACCATCTTCAAAAATTGCTCCCATCTGAAATGATAACTCTGAGCTGTGTTCTGCTTCACAGGGGTAAACTGCTCTTGCTTTGCGGTGGGCAGCGCTGGAAGGTGAAAAGATGAATTACAGTAATTTTTTAGTATTAGGAAGACACTTTCGCAATCATTCTCATCTGGAGATGACTATGACTAAATCCATTCTCCTTTCTACTCAGTCCCCTTTGAAGAGAAACATTGCAGGTCAGGTTGGACAGGGCACTGAGCAACCTGCTGTAGTTGCAGATGTCCCTGCTCACCGCAGAGGGGTTGGAACTCGATGACCTGTAAAGGTTCCTCCCAATCTCAAGCATTCTGGGATTCTGTATGCATCACTCAAACACACCAGTGCCAAAGCTGCAGCTTCCCAGCTCCCTGTTGGCCTTTCTGAATCTCACACCCCCACCAACGTTATGCACACTTCGCTTTATGGTGGTTAAACTCCACTTTCAATTACAGTGAAAACTGTGCCAAGTGCTCGTCGGCAACGAAATCGATGGGAGGCAAAGCACACCAAAGCTTTGCTCATAGACTAATTATTGATGTATCTTTTGAAACATTTCTTCAAGCGGCTTTTTGCTATCACTGTAGAGAATTCGGCTTTTATCTTTGTTTACAAAACAACGTTTCAGGGCTACTGACCACTTCAGGCTGCTCTCAGGAGGCTCAGCCACAAGCCATCAGCATCGATTTGTCCAAAGGACTCATTTTCCCAAATACCATAGGCAGAGGTCTTGGAAAATGTAAGTACTTTTGGCACATCTTGTTTATTCGTGCCTTGGTGAACTGATGGTCTGCTGCTGCCAAGCAATGCTTTGTTTAAATCACAGAATCGCCGTGGCTGGAAAAGACCTTTAAGATCATTGAGTCCAACCATTATCTAACTCCACCAGGGCCACTATACGACCATATCTTTGAGCACCATTATTTAGACACAGAACTCACACCATCAAATGACCTTTTGTTGGAGCCCATAAAAAAACTACACATAAAACACTGGGAAAGATTCTCCCTGCCCTGAGGAGCCTGCACTCAAACAGACCATAACACAGTTCTGGTGCAAAATGCAACCAGTCACAAGAACTGGAATTCTGTTACTAAGTGAACTTACAAACACATCCAACTGCTTCCATTAGAAAACCAAATATGAAACTTGGAAAAAACTCTTTTTTAAACTAGAGCAGGGAAGATTTAGATTAGGTATCAGGAAGAAGTTATTTACTATGAGGGTGGTGAGACATTGGAATAGGTTGCCTGGAGAGGTTATGGATACCTCATCCCTGGAAGCATCTAAGACCAGACTGGGTAATGCTTTGAGCAACTTGGTCTAGTGGAAGGGGTCCATGCCCATGACACACAGGTTGGAAGTAGATGACCTTTAAGCAGGAACCAGGTAGAAAGCAAGCAGGCCGTAAGAGTGAAATACCAGAATGAAACTACAAGGAGAGGTAAGGCACAGCAAGGTCTTGCAGAGGCCAGAAGGTTAGTCTGAGAAACTTGAATTTGACAGGGGTGCTTACGGAAAAGGAAGAATCTGTATTCTGACAGACCTTGTGAAAGAATCACTGCAGTAGAGGCACTGTGAATTGGCTACCCAGATCAAAGTCTGCTTGATTAGTCAAGAAGCCACTGGCTCAAGGTCCCTGCCTTCTCCAGCAGAGAAATGAGACCAAATCACCAGGGCTGCAGCGCTCGGCTTGAGACAATCCCTCAACTACCGCAGAAGACATGAATTACCTATTTTGGAAAAGCCACAGATAAAAGGAAGCAAATGAAGCCCCAACAAAGCTGAAGTGTGGCAGTACCTTTCCAGAGGTTGGTCACTGCCAGCAGCAGGGTTGGGGAAGAAGAAAGCAGCTGGTGCAGCACCGGTGGCAGAGGGAGGATTCATCCACGAAACCATTGATGGGCGGCTTTGGCCAGCACTGAAAGGAAAAATAATGAAAGGCAGAATTATAAAGGGGAAGAAAAATTCTTTTCAGACCATAATATTTGAGTCTTCATAGCTAGGCAACAAGTTAGATCCTCAAATTCAAAACCAGTAACAGTGTGAAGCTGGTTTTGCAGGCACGGCCTGCAGATGAAGCACAGGCTGGTGGGGGTTGGAAGAGGCCTCTGGTCCAACCCTCCTGTTAGAGCAGGATCGCCTAGGGAAGGTTGCACAGGACAGTATCCAGGTGGGTTTTGAGTGACTTCAAAGGCAGTGACTCCACCACCTCTCTGGGCAGACTGTTCCAGTGCTCCACCATTCTCCACATCGAGAAGTTCCTCAGCACGTTTAGATGGAACTTGCTGCGTTCAGGTTTGTGCCTGTTACCTCTTGTCCCGTCAGCAGGCACCACTCCAAAAAGACTTTCCTCCTTGGAAATACTTCTCCTGCACGCCCTACATCGTAAGCCAAGACCAATTACCTGAGCTGTATGACATAACCACCAAAAAGACAAAATCCCACATTCCTTATCTAACCAGGACAGACACAATGAAACTGCATATAGCAGGCTATTATTTGAGCTGCCACCTTGCCTTTATGAGTTTTGATGAATCTATTTTAAAATCTCCCTGGTGCTGTACAAAGGCTTCAAGAGGCTGCAGCTATTATAACATTGGGATCATGATGCTGGCTCTGGATTGGGACCTCGTTCCCATAACTATGTAGCTTCAGCCCCTGCCCTCACAAGCAGACTGTTCACATACCTATGAAAATACATACTAAAAGAAGATCTTTACTGTGAGGGTGGTGAACAGTGGGACAGTTTGCCCAGAGGGATGGTGGAGGCCCCATCCCTGCAGACAGTTGAGGCTTGATGAGGTCCTGAGCAGCCTGATCTAGCTGGGGATGGCTCTGCTCACTGCAGGAGACAGGACTGGGATTAGCTGACCTTTGAAGGTTCCTTCCAACCCACTGCATTCTATGATGCTAAATTAACACATCATTGCTATTAGAGAAAAAGTAGCAGACAGAATTTTAAACTTCTCTTAGTCACTTCAGAACATACAAAGTCCCCCCCAACACAGAGAAAGGTCCTAATTATGGATCTTGAAGAACTAGAGCATTCCAACACAGAAGGCCTTCTCTCACTGCATGGGCAAAACAAATAGGCCAAACATTTAATGCCTGCACACCTTTGGAACAAAGAGATAGACTTCAAACAGACTCTACACAGAAACAGAATCAAATTCACTCTCATACAACTTTCACACAGAATTTAGCAGTTTGGCTTACTCCACCATCAACCTCTTAGCACAAATCTGCGGGGTACCAAAATCTGGGAACCCAGTGGGGGTGGGAATGCACACCTGGCCAAGGCAGGCTGACCCAAAGCAATCCAGTTATCAGTGCAGGTGAGAAAGGCCAGCAGGAGAGCTAAGTTCAGTAGCAGGTGTCAATCTTCCTGTGCACTGGCTACTCCATTGCTCCAAAGAAGGATCACTGCTGCTTTGCATCACACAGCCTACAGCTACATTCAGCTCCTACAAGCTGATTCTCCCAGCCAGCTCCAGCAATTACCTGGGCAAGCAGGCATCAATTTTGATTATGAAGTTATTACATCTGGTACACTATAAGATGGGGAATAGCACATTCCTTATTTAACAATGGTTTTTCTTTTGGATCTGTGTCCGGCAACATTTGGATGAAAACTGGGAGGCAGAGCAAATGAAAAGAGCATTCTACAGCTAATCCCACTAATAAAAATGAAACTTCACTGTGCTGGAGTCATAACTGGAAGGGTTTGTCAAAACATGCTCTGCTTTCCAAGCCATCAGACTGACCACATAAAGGAAGTAAACTGAATTAAAAGCTGGGTTGCAGTGACTAGAAACATATTTCATGCTTCACTTTGGGAAGAGGACATGTAGTCTGCCTCACCACTTCTGAGTCTTCCACTACACAATTACTTACACCTCCCAATAATCACGTCCCTCTGAAGACCAGCACCTATACGATTCTGAGGTTCATTTTCACCTGAATTCTCCTCTTCCCCCAACTGTTATCAAATCACTGGAAAGGTTTCCTTAGGTAACAAAAACTTTCAGCTAAAAGTGACTTTATTCAGGGAAGAAACCCAAAAAGTAAGCACTGCAATTTGTCTTGTTTCCTTTAAATACTGAGGATAAAAAAATTTCTCCACAGTACTGCAAAGTTGATAACAGTTGCTAGAAAGTAGATTATTTTTCCCTCATTCTACACATGTCTACACACAGGATTAATTTTAACTCAGTAACACAGCAGGTGAGCCTAAGACAGACGCTATTCAGAAGTGAATTTGAAAATCCCAACATCTTGCTTGCATAGACTAAACTGTTACAATTCTGATATTTAAAGAAAAAAAAAAAAACCAAAACAACAACTCCCAAACATTTCCCTTGTGCTGTTACTTATTCAGCTTAAATCAATTCCAACACTAAGATTGCTGTCAGGCTCATTTCTGAAACCTGAAAAAGTATAGAAAACAGAAAGGTAATGCTCCAAGAGAATATTAAAGGAGAATATTAAAATGTCTCTAGTGCAAACTGATCACGACTCAAGTACCTTCTGCCAAGTGGTCTGCTCCAGTGCATGCCTCAGCTATGTGCTGCTTGGTTTGGAACAAGTGAATAATAAAATCTTCCATTCATTAAACGTTTCATTGAAGATTGCATCATATCCATCTATGCAACTTGCTCGATCAGCTCTAGAACAACAATCACCCCCTGTGTGGAAGACACAGGACTGAGGACTTCAAAACAAAACTCAGAAGAGAGAAGACACAAAAGGTGCCCTGACCCAGGAAAGAAATGGTCCTTGATAAGTACATTTGGAATAAACACCAGATGGAAAGAAACAGAAACACCCAAACCCCTGAAAAGTGTGCAAGAAAAGGAACAGAAGATGAAATTAAAAGTTCAGATCCATGCCTTGCCATGTCAGGTTCTCAAGTTACAAAGACTTAACAAGAAGTTAACTAGAACTAGAACTTAAGAAGTAGTTAAATAACTATCAACTATTAAGGCCAAAAGGTGCTTTTTACCAGGCAGCATTACATAGAAGCATGTCAATACTGGCAGGGTTTGTACAATTTCTGAGCTGCTCCAACAGTTCTGGTGGGAAAACAGTCCAGAAGAACAGGTACATGAAGTGTCTGGGCTGCTTCCTCCTCTACTGTATTGAATTCCCTTAATACATTCCAGCCAAAGCACTTCAGCACAGCTCCTGAATTTGCCTGTCCCCTTCAGCTCCTGGTTACCAAGCAAGAGCTCATGCTCCAGGAGCCAGCGAGGAGATAGAAAACAAAAATACTAAGCATTTTTGAATAGCAATGGTTTCAGTGTGCTAAGAAGAAAAAAGCAAATGAAGAGCTTTAAAACCTAAGCACTTTCCAGAATTTTGGCAGGGGGGTGGTGGTGTATTTTTTGCTTTGGTTTGATGTTTTGCTTTGGTTTGATGTTTTGCTTTGTTTTCTTATTTTTACTCCTTTTACTGCCACTTAATTTATTATTAACACAGAAGGTTTTCCTCAATAGGAAAAATCAGTTGCAGTGTTGTGGCAACAAACTGCAGGATTAATTTTTATTTTACTCTTGAAAAGGTTCTTGGGGCAGCAAGTTACCTTGCTCCAAAGCTCTGCAAGCTTCATTTCTCATGAGGAGGATCTATGAGGAGGTATGGTGCATAGCATCGCACAGCATCTCAACTTTAGATTTAGGGCTAAAACAAAGGCGGGGAGTGCAGTGGGGAGGGGGAACAAATGAAAGAGCCCAACACAGCCATCTCTCTTTAAGAAAAATATGCTGTTGTCTGGCATGGTGCACTCTGGGAGAGGGGAGCAGGGGAAATGGCCTTACTGAAAATGAGCTAGAGATTGTGTACTGATATTCCGAAACAAACTCCTGAACACAACATTTCCTGGGATGTTTATCAGGCTGGTTCCTAAGGTAACACAGCTAAAGAGCAGCCTCTTATCTCAAGAGCGAGGAAGAGACTCTGTGAAAAGAATCTACACTGCAAGTCTTGAGGGCAAAAAAAGGCTGTGTGAGAGAGGAGCTTGGCAGCCCCATGGCTGGCATATCACAGTGCCCAGCAGTCCAACTCTGTGCCAGTCTTCCTAAAAGGGTTCATCGTGAGCAACTCAGAATATCAAAAGGTGTTGGCTGCTCCCCATTCCACATGCAACCCAACACCCTCTACCACCAGACAATCATCTTCCTGCATGTTAAAACCCCTATGCCTTGCTGAGGCTGGCGAGCAAAAAAACACCTGGACAAGATTCTTCAGATTGCCATAGTGGCAGCCAAACTGCAGACAAAATGAGAGAGTATTTCCTCTCTGAACAGAAACTCCACTCCCACAACTGAAAGCATCTAACATGCACACACAGAGTCATGCAATGGCTGGGATTGGAAGGGACTTTAAAGCCCATCCATTTCCAACCCCCCTGCCAAGGGCAGGGACACTGCCTACTAGGCCACGTTGCTCAAAGCCCCATCCAATCTGACTTTCAACGCCTGCGGTCATGAGGCTGGGGCTGGGATGCTGTTAGTGGTGCCCAGTGCTAAGACCAGGGGCAGTAGATGCAGGCTACAACACAGGAGGTTTCACTTGAATTTGAGGAGAAATGTCTTTCCTGTGAGGGTGCTGGAGGCCCAGAGAGGTTGTGGAGTTTCCTTCTCTGCAGACCTGGATGTGTTCCTGTGCAACCCGCTCTAGATAAACCTGCCTTAGCAGCAGGGTTGGATTAGATGATATCCAGAGGTCCCTCCCAACCCCTACCATTCTGTGAGTCTAAGCTTCAGGCTTGAAGCCTCCACAGCTTCTCTGGGCAACCTATTCCAGTGCCTCACCATCCTCACAGGGAAGAATTTCCTGCTAATGTCTAATCTGAATCCAGTTTCTTACAGTTTGAAGCCATTATCCTTCATGCCTTTGTACAAGTCCTTCTCCAGCTCTCCTGTAGCCTCCTTCAAACCCTGGAAGGGTGCTCTAAGGTCTCCCTGGAGTCTCATTCCTGAACCCTCACTTCTACAAAGCACATCAACCAACAGTGAGACAGAGGCTCTGTTAAATGTGGATTGTGAAGCCTCACTGAAGCAGCTAACACATTAGTGAAGAGATCTTTCACACCAGTCTGATACATCTGAAGCTAAGGTCTGCAGCAGCTGGCTGAAGTTAAAATGGTTGGAGATGGTAATTCAGACAAAGCAAAAATGATGAATATACATCTATCAGCTTAAAGCATACTGAGGGGGTTGTGTTCCCTGGAATCATGCAATGAAATGAAAAGCAAAAAAAAGAACAGAAAAAGAGAAGATTTTTTTTAAAACCCACAAAAACAAACAAAAGAAAAACAACCCCAAACTTCAGCTTTGTACAGTGGTTGCATCCACATCTCTCCATCTCAGAGCACACACATCACTCACCCCTAGCCTGCTGGAAGGCAAGGAGATGGCAAAGTCTATTTAGTATGAAGCACATGACTAAGCTATATTATGCCCGTTTCAAAGCAGCTGAAAAATGAGGGCTACTGCTCTGCTTGCATAACAAAAGGCTACAGAAAAGAAGTGCCTGCTCCACTCAACCCGCTCCAAACTGCTGAGTCACTGAAGAGGAGGCAGCTGAAACAAAACCCCAAAGTGCAAAATAAGCACAGGAGGGAAGAGCACTGCTACATACCTGGGCTCTGCCTTCTTCAGCTGTTACAGCAGCTTCTTTCAGCAAAATAAGATGTGGACATTAGGTATTACACAAAGTTTTCAAGTCCCTGAAACTGAAGTCATTCGTTTAGGTAAAACAGCAAATTCACATCGCTGCCAGAAAGTACAAAGAGAAACTATTCCAATTTGAAGGAGACTGTAGAAGCAGTCTAATGATGTAGACATAATGACCCATCCAGCAACTGAGCAAACTGAAAAGGCAGAGAATGGCTCAAGTCAGAAGAGACCTTAAAGATGATCTGGTTCCAACTCCCCTGCCATGGGCAGGAACAACTTCTGCTAGACCAGACTGCTCAAAGCCTCATCCAGACTGGACTTAAACACTTCCAGGGATGAGATTAAGTTGTGGATGCCACCTGCCTGGAAATATTCAAGGCCATGCTGGACAGGGCCTTGCCCAACCTGGTTTAATGGAAGGTGTCCCCGCCCATGGCAGGGGAGTTGGAACTAGATAATCTTCAGAGTCCCTTCCAACCCAAACCATTCTGTGATTGTCACTACTACTCTGCCTTAAACAAAACTGCCTCATGCCAGCAGGGAGCACTACTGGGAGGAACACTCTAACCAGCTCACTACCATCATTACCAGGTTATATCTGAAATTAGCTTGTGCAAAGCATCCTTGGGGAGAAGGGATTTTTAATCACTACATGTTTATGTGTTCATCAACTAGAAAAGGTAATTTGCCCATCCTGGGCTATTTGGAGCTTGAATTGTGTCTACAGAAACTACTTTGTAACTTTGTGATTGACAGGGGGAAAAAAGCTCTCTGTGTTCTACCAGAGTGTATATAAAAATAAAATGTATTTATTTTTAGTATTTGGCTCTAGACGGAAGTGTGAAGTTAAAAATACCTTCAGCAAAGAGGGTAAAAAAAAAAATAAATTAGTGTGCAAAAAATTCTTAGAACAGCGAACTTGGGACTCCACTGAGAACCAGCCCTGCCGTGGGCAGTAAGAGCCAGCCAGCACCCAACTCTCTGTCACCCCTCCAGCAGCACATGACAGCACAGGGCATATGTCTGATCCACACAGCTTTCCGAGGAAAGTAGCATCAGGCAGACACACACTTACAGGAATGAAAACCAACAGCTTAGCAAGGGCCTCAAAATGGCACATATGTGAAACATCACCTTCCAGTGACACCGTATGCACAGCACATCTCTGAGCAGTGACGTGGCAACTGAGCAGTCAGGGCTCTGTGAGACAGCTCAGGCTGCTGGCACAGCCCCTGCTTGCCCAGCACCTTTCACCACTGCCCATGCAGCCTCCTCCTCAGGCCAGCCGGGAGGTGAACAGGCATTGGCCTTCATTCGGTGTTCCTCTCACCCTGCCGGAGCTGGAGCTCCTTTTGTTTTTAAAGGCGGGACAAGGAAAGGGCACGCATCACAAAAAGCTCTGCCAGAAGACATCTCGGTGACAACACCTATCACTCAGGAAGAAACAAGCTTTTCCTTCCTCCAAAACAAATGCCACAGAAAGTATTCTTGCTCTCCATCATGTGCTCCTGCTTAAACCAAACCACAGAGATAAACAAGCCTGGGAATATCTGACGGATCTTGACCCACAATGCCACATCCCACCCCAGGAAACACTGCGAGCAATTTTTTACCACCAAGAAGACCCCTCAGCTGGTTGACTACGTAACTCCATAGTGATTGATCTCTCAGCACTAACAGTATGTGTTACAAACAGCAGCAGAAATAGGATCCTCCTGCACTGCCATCTCCCCTAGGCCCGGGATGGTATTTACCATAGCTCACTCCAGACCTGCAATACCATTTCAGAGAGCACGCTGAGACTTTATGAATTGTTTTCATTCCACTTTGGCACAAAATGCAAAACATCTCTAATGCTGCACAAACAGAAAGGATTGTTCTCCACCTAATTCTGGGGTAGACCAGTTCATGAGAACAGTCCATGGCTTCAGCAGCCAGTGCTGCATTTCACAGAGCTACCACAGCTACACCAAGGCAGATGGACCACCACCGTTTTCCTTGCCCACGGGTTACTGTGATGCACAAAGACTGCTGAAGCTCACCAAGCACATTCTCCATGGCTGACACCTGCCTCTATCATCAATAGAGTGGTGCTGGTTTGGCTTTGTTTGTTTGTTTGTTTTTTTCTATTGCTAAGGCAAGGCCCTCTGAGTTGTCAGAACCAGAAGGGGAAGAGAAGCCAGTCTGGGGTAAGAAGGACAAAAAAGGAAGAATGCTCTGTCACTGTCCAGGCTTGTTACAAACCTCCCCGACAGGTGAGTGAAGAAAGAAGCTACTTTTGACAAACAATCTGGATTCACATACCATGCATGGGTTTGACCCTTCCAGACAGAACACTGAGCACAAAGCCTCAAGCCATCCAAGTTTCCAAACCAGTAGTACAGTACAATTCCCATCAAAGTTACCAAATGCACAAAGCACAACGTGCCTTTCAAGCCTCTGGATACAACCAACACTTTCCTGTTGCATTCTCTGAAGTGACTTTAATCAGTGTCACTAACTCTATGTTCCTTCATTAGCTATGCTTGCTCCCATAGGCATCCCAGCTTCCACACATGCACCTCTTCTCATCAACACAACCTGTTAATCCTACCTGGTATAAGTGGACGACACTAGAGAAGATGGAAAGAGTAACTTCCATCCTCTACTGAGGAAACATTTATATAATTACTATAAACCTGCAATTCTTCCAGCATATATGAGAAAATACTGTTCTGGCTAACAAGTCCTCTAATCAGCAGGAATTCTTTGTGTCTGCATATAGAAATACAAACCCATCCTATGGCTATCTGAGTACTCTCCTTTGTTGCACGCCTACACACAGAGCAGGCTACTCAGAATGCCATTAGGGAAAGTACTTGGCCCTAAATTTGACACTAAATCTTAAGAGCCTTTCACCTAAGCATTGCTTGATCCTGTGTTGAGATAAAAGTGAGGTAATACATCATGCAGAGAATAACTTACATGTTCACTGCCTAAAGAAAGCCTTCTAACAGGTTGCAGTGAAACGCACTAGGTTTCTGTGGAAAAAGAACAGTCAGCAGGCTCCAAGCTCCACCACAACACACAAACAGCTTTTTTTTTTTTTTTTTTTCCTTTTTTTCAGGAGAAGAAAACCAGACAATTATATGCAACTTGCAGAAGTCACTCACCCACCATCAAACTGCTGCATGTGCACAGCCGTACTGCTGGAACAATTGTAACTCGTAGTCAGGTTACTCACAGATTTGTTGCCCAGCCTGCAAGCTCTCCACTGTCCATAATGAGGTGGCTTCCATCCAGGAGCCCAGGGGGGCTGCTCGAGAAGGCAGGTGTTGGAGACTGGGATGAAAGAGAATCCATGCTGCCAGTTGGGGTGTCTTCTCTGGGAGAGCTGTGACTGTCAGCTACAGAAGAAAGCACAAGTCAGAAGGATATTAAAAGAATCTCTCTGCTCATGAGCCAAAGAAGTTGCTTTGGTAACTGTGCTGAAATATCTGTGAGAAGAAAGCTTGCTGTCCCACCTTCCCAGGGTGTTTTGGAAGGCAAACAAGCCCCCAGCATTTCCTCCAAAGACACCAATGCTCAGTCTCTCCCACCATTAGCACCAGACTGTCTTGACAACACTTCCCAGCCCCCTTTTCAACATCTGTTTTGTGTGGATGAAATGCTAGATTTTGGGAAGTTATTTCTAGACAAATGCCTCACTTTGGATCACAAAGTAGTTTGAGCCACACGCACTTGTGTCTCTCTCTAAAAGCAGTCTCTAAAAATAAGTAACTGCACACTTGAGAAAAGAATGGCTCTCAGGTACCACCAGCACAAGTCTATCAAACATGAAACAATGACATTTAGAAAGGTCAGAATAAGCAGGAGATCTCTAACAAACACACAAGAGTGGTGCTTTTATTACTCCTTTCCAACGGTTGCTTGTAAGAGTAGTCACTGCATCCTGCTTTACTCTTTGTTTTCACAGGCTGCCCTTGGAGGCAGCGCATCCAATATGCTGCCTAGGAAAACACTGAGGAAACACTGCTCCTGTCCCAGGCAGAGCAGCTGCTCAGTGCAGCACTGCGCTCTGCACACCATGCTGGCACACCTAACCCAGCAGCACGCTCCTGGCTGAAGAGCTGTCACCAGCACAGCTCTTCTCTTTCAGATGGTGACTTAAACGTGGGCTGTACAATTCAGATGTTTCAAAGGAGCTGTACGCAGTGAGGCTGACTGCCTTGAGTACTGCCTTCACTTGTGGCGCCCTCACTACAACAGGGCATTCAGGTGCTGGGCAGCAAAGCTGGTGAAGGGTCTGGAGAAGAGGGCAGAGGGACTTGGGGTTCCTTAATCAGAAGAAAAGGAGGCTGAGAGGAAAATGTACCTCTCTGCAACTACATAAAAGGTGGTTGGAGTGAGATGGGTGTTGGTCTTTTCTTTCAAGTAACAAGTGATAAGAGGAGAGGAAATAGCCTCAAATTGCACCAAGGCAGGTTTGGGTTGGACACGAAGAGAAACTTCTTCACTGAAAGGGTCCTCAAACACTGGTACAGGATGCTCAGGGATGTGGTTGAATCCCCAATCCCTGGAGGTGTTTCAAAGGGGCAAAGTTGTGGTACTGAGGGCCATGGTTCAGCAGCAGTCTCGGTAGAGCTAGAGAATGGTTGGACTCGATCTTAGAAGTCTTTTCCAAGCAAAATATCTCTGTGATTCAATGACTGAAGTGTCAGCACAGCAGAGCTCTCAGTCTCCAATGGGGCCTGTGGCTCTCCTCAGAAAATTAATATTTAAGAGTAATTTCCAGCCACACTCTACAATGCTCCCTGCACTCTTTCCTCTTCTGTCCATCCTATTCCCACTAACACTTGTGAACATGGCTCACAGCACTCCCATCATGGAAGTCCCCCTAGAGTGGATTAGATCCCACAGTCTTGGTAATAGAGTTCTGCTCCTTCCAGAGCAAAATCTTGGCAGGGGAGAGAGGGAGGAAATGAACACAGCAACACAATAATGTGACCAAAAGCTGCTACAACATTGTGCTTGCTAGACAAGCTGTGTCTACTGTATGCAGCACAAGATGAAGCCCTGTACTTCATCACTCTAAGTGAATTAGCATCTGCACAGTGAACAACTGAGCTTAATTCTACCCCGTCAAGCCAAGCAGTACTGTTGCAACAATTTATTATTTTTCCTTAATTAAAAAGAAATGCAACAACAGTGAAACACAAACAATGAAAATCAAATCTATATATATTTTTTAAAATGTCCTTCTCAAAAATTTTTATTACTGCTTCAACCAGTTCAATTTCCTCTGCTTCTAAGGCACAAAGCCTGCTTCCTCAGCCACCTCCAGCAGCATTTCTCACCCATCCCAGCAGCATTCCCAGAACAACTTCCCTAGAGAGGACAATGACACACAACTGAAAACACCAAAATGAGAGAAGTTATCATCTGGAAATTTCTCCCTAAAGCAGCTGCTAATTTAAGGATCTAAATTAGCCTGTAGCAGCAAAGTGTGATTAGCTGTGAGGAGGAGAAGGTTAACCTGGGAAAGTGAGTCACTGGAGCTCCAGCCCAGCCCTGCTCACCTCACACCTCCTTGCTGCACCTAGGCCACGCTGATGCTATTGCTGCTATTACATGACAAGACATGAGAGGTGGAGGAGTGGCAGGTGAAAGCTAATTAATTACATCTCATTTACAGACCTGTGTGTCACAACGATAAAGATCTGAGAGCTCAGACAGTAATGCTGCAATTTAACTTTACAAAGAAACCGAGCTCCTTAAAACTGAGCAGTCCTCTTAATTCGTCACAGCTTCTTTTCCCACTAGTGGTACTAATACAACCCAGAGGATCAAGCTACAGACAGCCTATCTGAACGTCCCTTCACCTCAGCCACTCGCTCAATGCTACTAAGTAGCAAGGAATATAGAATGGTTTAGGTTGAAGACACCTTCAAAGGCTCATCTAGTCCATCACACCCTGCAATCAGCAAGGACATGGAATTGAAACAAAAACTAGAGCAGGTTACTCAGAGCCTTGTCCAGCCTGACCTTGAATGTTTCCAGGCATGGAGTATCTACAACCTCTCTGTGAAGCTGCTTCAGTGTTTCATCTCCCTCATTGTAACAAGTGTCTTCCTTAGCTGTAGTCTACCTTTACCCTCTCTTGGCTTAAAATCTTTACCCCTTGTCCTATTGCTACAGGCCCTGCTAGAAAGGTCTGTCCCCATCTTTCTTATAAACCCCTTTCAAGAACTGAAGGCCATAATAAGAGCTCCCCACAGCCTTTTCTTCTCAAGGCTGAAGCGCTCCAGCTCTCCCAGCCTTTCCTCATAGGAGAGGTGTGCCATCCCTGATCGTTTTGGTGGCCTTCCTCTGGACCTGCTCTGTGTCATTCCCGTCCTGGGGATGAGTACAGTATTCCAGGTGGGGTCTTGCCAGAGCAGAGTTGCAGAATGGCCTCCTCTGACCTGCTGGCCACTCTTATGGTGCACCCCTGGACACAATTTGCTTTCTGGACTGCACTGCTGGCTTATCTTCTACCAGTACCCACAAGTCCTGCTTGGCCAGGACTTAATTCATCTGCTCTTTAACATAATGAACGTGAGCAACCCAGCAAGCTCCCTACAGACAGCAGAGAGGTTTCTGCTGAATTGTTTCTCAGAGCACATAAAGAAAAGCCCTCAACGTTTCAGTCACGCACAGCAGGGTGAGCGCAGCACACAGGCAATTGTATTTGACATTATCATACATGCAACTCTGTGTTAAATCTTTCCTCAGATTTTACCTCTTCCTTCCCTTCCTTCCCAGCCCAGGGTTTTCTCACAGTCAGAGCTCACTGCACCCCCAAGCATGAGACTGGATTTGGAATGCTGAAAAGAAATCAGGTATTCACACAGGGAAAAATGCCTGCTAAATCCTAGGGGATTAAGTGCACAACCTCTACAAACACCTTCAGAAGCACTTTACATTGCCCATGTGTTGGGCCACCTGGTTGTGTAAACACACAAAAGCTGTTTGTAAACAATACCTCTGCTGGAGGAAAGGCAACTCGGGGTAACTGCAAAACCAGATGACTAATGATTATCCAGCACATTTCCATGACAGAAAGTCATCTATCCTCCAAAGCCAGGTCTTTGCAACACGGTGTGGTTCATTTCAACAGCACAGAGATTTCATCCCTTTTATCTCTGACAGAAAAGTTTTGTTAACTTCAGAAATCACAGGAACTCCTGCGCGTGGCAGAGGCCACAAAGCTGTGCCTAATTATCTCCTTACCATGTTTCTTCTCCCTCCTAACAAGTGACAGGAGAAGAGGAAATGGCCACAAATTGTACCAGGGGAGGTTAAGGTTGAATATTCATAGAATCACAGAATGGTTTAGGTTGGAAGTGACCTCAAAGCTCAAGCAGTTCCAACCCCCCCTGCCACAGGCAGGGACACTTCCCACTGGAACAGGTCACTCAAGGCCTCATCCAACCTGGTCCTGAACACCTCCAGGGAAGTTGTGGTGATTTTTTTAATCACATTCCGTGCTTCTGCGATCCACAACCTCCCTGGGAAATATCCAAGTTCTTTTTAGCAGTTCTCCACACACTGACTGCTCATTGTTTTCTCTTCCCCCTTCTGTACTTCACGTGGAGCCAGCAGACATGCTAAAAGCCTTTACAGATTCAACGTGGTTTGTTCAAGAGTGTGCTGAGGACACTGCTGGAATTAAATCAGCTTTATGGGTTTCCTTTCACCTCCAAACCCAGGGGCTTCCTAACACTGACAGTTTAATACTTTCACTGCTTCTCTCCTCTGGCTCCTCTTCACCTGCAGCACTGTCAGGTTCCCCACTCCCGTGGCAAGGCTGATTGCCACATCAGACTGACAGCTCCTTTCCAAGAGAGGCTCCAGAAACTTTTTGCTCTTCTCTTCTACCACTGGAATTCTAAAGAGCTCTCACACTATAGAACAGAGCAGACCTGATTTCTTTTAAAACTCCTTTATATCATTCCTGAGCAGACAGTTTGGTGTTCTCGGTGCCTTCATTTTCTCTCCTTGAAAATGTCAATCCCCCTCCCTTTTCTCTCCCATTACACTCGTATCTTTGGGTGCTAAAGAGTGCCAGAACAGATGAAGGACACGAGGGTTCTCAGTGTAAAAGCAGCAAGTCTGTAAGACGTCTCATAAATTTTTTGTCAACACCACAGCCATCAACTCTTCACCTTTTCTTCTTTAGATCTGTGGGAAGCCTCTGAGTGCCTTCAGCTTGGCCATCTTTCTAGAGTTGCCACCAAGCTGCTTCTACAATTCCTCTCCTCATCCTACGCAAATAGGTGCAAGATCCAATTTTACTCTCAAAGTTAAAACTTGTTTCACATTCTCACCACCTTTTGCATACCATTTGAATTTTTTGACTGCTAGGATCCTTTTAAACTGTCATCTAAATTATCTTCTTGTTTCACGGCTCTAATCACAACACTCATCCAAGCCTCAGAGCTTTCACTGTGCCTCTGCAACACATACTCATGCTTTGCCTTGATGGCTGTTCATAGTTCAGACCAGCCTTACCCAGAAGAACAGGAGACCTTCCAGCTGATACTACTCCTTCACTGGTTGTAATGATACTAACTGGTACTGCTTATCACTTGGTTACTAAACAAAATATCTTTCCTCTTGCCTCTCCCTCCTTGCCTTGTGTCATCCTTTGTCCCAACAAAAAAATCCCCACAAGGTAAGGAAGTATCTATATAAACTAAGGCTTAGCTCATCTGGTTTGTTTCCAGCAGATATGTAACTCTCAATTCCTTTCCCATTTTGTTTGGATGAGCCTCAGACAGTAAAGGCTCTCAGACTCCCCATAGCAGAAATCTGAACTTAGTTTACACCTAGCTGAGCACGACATGCCTCCCAGTTGCCTTTTCTTCTCCTTCTTCCCATCTGGATAGTCTAAGAATATTTTTTGTTGGCACTCAGAGCTGAAAAAAAAAAAAACTGAAGTACTTTGGCAGTGTCAATAATCGGATCTTTACTCCAAGAATTTTAAAGAAAAAAGAAAAAAACACAACCCCATTTGTAACAAAAGCTTATCAGCACCAGAGAGCTAACACCACAACAGCTAACACCGCCAGTTACTTGCTTGAGTGATGGAGTTTTCTTCCAACTTCAACTCAAGTAAATTAAAGAATTAAATACTTCACTATTAAAAGGAAGATTAATCCTTAACATCAACATTACAACCGACATCTGTAGTTTAATGGTAGCTAGGGGATGAAAGCAGTTTACAGAAGTCAGTATTTCTGGAGTAAAGGAGGAGTGTACGACAGTTTCTATTGAGATGGGGCAAAATAAGAGGATAAAAGACATATCTTACTCCACTTCAGCACGGTCACACAGGTCTAGCCACAGAAAAGGGCTGATGGGGAGAATTACTGAGCAGAGCAAACATAAGATGATGCAGGAGGCCTATTAGCGCCTTCCAGCTGACATTTCCTGCATCAGGAGATGGGGAAGCAGCATCTGCAGTGCCGTGCAGCCACCCATCCTCACCCATCAGCATCCCAGCTGCAGCCAGCTCTGAGATCACAAGCATTCACTCACCATCAACAGCCAACTGCCTACAGTCAAGCAGAGGTGTAGCCAAGTACGAAGTAGCTTTGCTTGTACATTCACTGGTGGGTATGTACTATGTTTGCATTTTAAACAGGAACCTCATATATGGATCTGGGATAGAAAAAAACCCCAGGACTATCACAAATAGCCTCTGCCAAGTGAGAACTTAGTTCTATGTGCTACAGCTTCAGCACCCACATAAGACAGGCATGGAAAACATAACTGAAGAGAAGTTGTCTCACACAGTTAATGAAACTTTAAGTCATCCCATGATAGGGAATAATAGAATAGGATCCCTGGAGGTCACCTAGTCTAACCCTCTTGCTAAAGCAGGTTCCAACCACTCTGGAAGGATTTAGGCATTCCCAGAAAGCTGGAAGTAACTTGAATGTAGAAAGCTTTATGTGACAGTCACAGAGACCAGAGGATTGCACAGTCAAGACACAGAGGGCTACAGCCTTTATTCACTATGTACAGAACACCTCACCCTGCTATAACCACACCAAGACCCAGGTAAACACAGTCTTCTAATGCTTCAAACATTTTAAGTTTTCTCAGTCAGCATCTGTTTCTGAGTAAATTGAGAAAAGCAGGCCACAAAACTAGTTAACAGAACTGTGTGTTACTCACCTGCAGAGTACAGAAACTGTGCTATTTAAACACAGAAGTTTCCAAGCTAAGGTGCAGTCACATAAAAGCATGCTCATCATCAGCTACTCATGTGCTTAAAATTAATCACAGGAAATGGGAAAAGTAAGCAAGAAAATTATTTCACTATTTGCAAATGATGAGTATGTTGGAGGCCACATTCCTGCAGACACTCTGAAAAATAGCTTTGTAGTTCCAAAAGGTAGCTCCTCGTGCAGCAAACCCCATGGGCTGCAGCACTGCCTCAGTACGTGGTTAAATCTGACATAAATTTAGATGTCATAAACTCATACACCCTAAAACCAGCAGAGCTTTCAAGAAGCAAACGGACAGCAGGCAGCCCACATGCCCATCAGTTTCCTGCCATCTTTCAAAACACAGACAGTAAGAATTAGATCTTTGCCAGCTATTTTTTTCCCCTCTCAGGCAAAATAATTAACACAGCTATTAGAGTTGACTGCGGGTTTTTTCCCTAGATAAAGGCCAGCTTCGATATGTTTTTCCAAAGAGTGCAAGTACAAGCATGTGTATCTCGGGCACAAAGGAGCTTTGCTGGAGATGGATTATTTTTCCCAACTCCACAATGATTCAGATTGTCAGGAAAAAAAAAAAAAGAAAAAGAGGAAGCTGCACTAGACAGAATTTGCCTCAAGACTGGCTGATGTAACTCCAGAATTGCAGCCAGAAAGGTGGGTGTCTGAGTTTGGGCTAGGAAAGGGAGAGAAATATGCTCATCTGCAGGTTACTTTGGGGCAAGTGGAGTCTGGGGACCAAACCCTGCCCTCCTCCTCTCAGATACTTGCTCTAAAATGCAAAGTTCAGCTTTAAACAAGCATCATATACTCATAGGTTGGAAAAGACCTTTGAGAACATCATCCCAGACATACGCTTAACCTCTAACAGCAAGCAAGTATTTCCATAAATATCTCCCTCACTGTGATTTCCCTCTCTCAAAATCCCTGGGAAATATTGCTGGGATTGCTTCTTTCTGTCAATAAAACCCCAAAGACAGATAGAACCGTAGGGAAGCCTTGTGCTGAGCAAGGTAAAACTAAAACGGGTAAAGAATTCAAGTTTATTCCTCAGGCTGTGGAAAGCAGTTCCAGACAGAGTCATGGATACAAGGCTCTTTCTGTGACACAACTGCATTTTGAAATACAACAGAAATTAGACAGAAGCAAGCAGAGGTGCTCCTCCTTTTGATTTCTGTACACTACAACAAGAGCAGTGCCCAAACTCCAGCATTACTCACTTTTCACCAGAGCTTGCTTGACAGGAAACCACACAACCTCCAGCCTCACCAGGCTGGCCAGATGCCACACATTAATTTCACGGCTGAAAAAACACAGTGATGAGCTGAAGCTACTTCCTGAAAGCTCTGACAAACGATACCATAAATTAATGGTCCCACAGCTCTCACAGTTCTTCGGTAGCACTGATTGGTTTGGGTTTCCAGAAGACCTATGGTCCAGACCTGCACTGAAACCTACCAACAGAACAGCTCTAGTCTGATCTCTAGTACTTCTCCATGATACCCCCTACTTACTCCTTTGAATCCTGTGTGGGTTCAGCAAGCTGCAAGCATAGCTGGGAAGAAAAGTAGTGATGGAAATGTAAACTCCCCTTGCACTTAGTGCAACTTTCAAAAAAGGAAAGCAAACAACAAAAGTGAAGAAGAGCAGCAAGCAGGACAAAGACTTTCACAAGGCAGTGGAAGAACAAGAATATATTTTTTTCCCTTGAAGAACACAGACAGAGTGGGAGCAAAACAGGAAGAAGAATCCTATTTTCTAAGTTGTGTATCAGCCTTTCAGAAGATTCAGCACCTCTCCCCTCCAAGATCTTCTTTCTTATCCTTGTTACCAGCAAAGGGAAGCAGGAGCACCTCACGACCTCCTCTGAGGAAACACCTTGAGTGAAATGCACACTCCCAGCCATGGAAAACTGACTGAGCAGCTGAACAGCTTCGAGTCTTCATTCTATTTATACTGGTGTGCTGGATGAGACCATTTACTTCCAACCAATAGAGAACTGGCCAGGGCACAGCTGGCATGTAGCAAAGATACATCAGTGACTTCCACGCCTGGGATTAATGGCCCTCTGCATGCCAAATTGGCCTTCTTACAGTCTTATCTGCTCTTGCATGTCTGTATGCAGAAGGTAGAAAATGAAAGAGATGAAGGATTATTGCAGGAGATCAGACATCTTGGAATGCCTGGCCTCAAGAAAAGACTGACCCTTTCTCCTCAACTCCCCATTCCAGCTCTAAATTCACGTTAGTTTCAAGTCTGCTCAAATTCTCTTTCCATGCACCTCTGACTCCTGTTTTGTGTGTGCATGTGGATGTGTTTAGTGTGGACATTTGATTTCACATAGCAAAAGTGGACAAGCAGTGGCAATTCTCACAGCACTCAGCAAGCCCTGATGGACATGATCTGAAAATCAGCACAAGTTTGGAAATGTATACTACATTATGAGAGTTACTGCGCAGCAAGCAGATTACTCACAGGTGTAACACAGGCCAGACAATGTATATCATGCAAGGTATGGACCATAATGGTTCCATACCTCCAGGAAAATAAGAACATTCTACGGACCCAGGCCTGTCCAAGCAGAAGCTGATCAGCTGAGAGGAAACTGCAACCAAACCCACACTATCGCCTCAGGAAAAGCTTCGCCTTCACAGGGAGCAGCTCCAGAAGACTGTTACTGTTTTTTTTCATGTTCATTCATAGAATGGCTTGAGTTGGAAGGGACCTTAAAGGTCACCTCCCAGTAGAACAGGTTGCTCAAAGCCTCATCCAGCCTGGTCTTACACACTTAGGGAGGTGAGATCTCTACAAGTTCTCTGGGCAAGCTGTTCCAGTGTCTCACCACCCTCATAGCAAAGAGCTTCTTCCTAACATCCAATTTAAACCCACCCTGCTCTGGTTTAAAACTGTCATCGCTTGTGCTGTCTCCACAGGCCCTTGTAAGAAGTCCCTCTCCAGCTCTGGTACCTTCAGGTACTAAAAGGCTGCTCTAAGATCTCCCTGGAGCCTTCTCTTCTCCAGGCTGACCAGCCCAAACTCCCTCAATCCTGTCCTTTTAAGAAAGGTGCTCCAGCCCTTTGATGGTCTTGGTGGCCCCTTCCAGACCTGCTCCAACAGATCCATGTCCTTTTTAGGTGCCGGGGCTCCAGAGCTGGAGCACTCACCCTACCCAAGGCCGTCAGGTGACAAAAGCTATGACAGATGACAGAGAAGTGCAGCAAGATGAAATACAAACTGAATTGCCTTCCACATGGCATACAGTAAGTGTGCTGATCTTCCCCTCAGAGCTAACAGTGTAAGAGCCCAGCCCTGCGTCCTGCTCGGCTGTTAACAATAGCTTTGTAAGAAGTGCTACAAGCCTGTATGCCTTTTTGATATGTCTATGTAGCTGCTTTGCTTTCCATTTCCCCTCCTATGTGCCAGGTTCCAGAAACACTTCCAAGCAGCAGATTCAGAAATAGAAAGAGCTCAAGGCCAGGTTTCACACCTGCAGCCTTGCAGCTCTGGGTTATCCCAGGCCTGGAGACAGTCACTTTATAATAAACCTAAAGCTTCCTCTAATGCCCAGATTTTTGTTCAGTCATTCCAAATGCAGTTTATGGGTTTTACTTATTTGTCTGGGGGCAGGAAGAGATGGGAAGAGTAGAGGGAGGGAAGCTATGTAACACATACCACTTCTTAAAGGGCTTTTCCAACCAACCAATTCTATGATGTTACTGTGATGAAGTAGTTTCCCTGAATGCCACAGAAATTCATGCAAATTAATTTATTATCCAATTTAAGACATTGTCTCACTCCAATTCCCACCAGAAACAAATAAATCAAAGAGCTGCTGCTGTTTGGCACTGACAAATCATTCCTGCTTTGCCATGTTGCTCCAGCAGCCTGGCAAAATAGTTTAATAACCTCCAAGTCCCTGGCAGTGGAAAAGGCTAAACAAAACAAAAAACTGTTTCTTTTGCCACCAAACAATGTATCAAATAAAACAAAACTGTGAGGGAACAAAACTTACTCTGCATTGTCTTCCCCAAGAAATATAAATGGAGTTCTCTTCTGCCATAGACTGACCAATTGGAAAATGAAGATGCAATGGCACTTTCAGAAGAGGAGGATGAACAACTCCCTGTGCTAGCTAACCCTCTTTCTCCCTCTGCACAGAGAGGCAGAAAGAATGCAAAATTGGTTGCAGTTAGCTGTGAGGCTGCAAACCACAGAAGCTTCCGCACTGCTACTCAACTCATTCTAAAGTTCATTCAAACAGTAAAAAGAGGAAAAGAAACTTAAAAAAAAATAAAATTAAAAACAAACAAACAAACCCAGAAAAAAACCCCCAAAACTAAAAACCTACTTCAAGAGAAAAAAGGGTCAAAGAAACCCCCAAATCATATTCATGTCTTCATTTTAGGAGGAAAAAAAAACCCAAATCTCTGACAAACCTGCATGTTGCTGAAACAAGAACTCTGGGTTTAGGCTACATATGAAAGCAGCTCAGAAATCTCCCTTAAATCCAATTTTGGCTATGTATGAGAGTAGCTCCAAGCTCCCCCTTAAATCCAGTTCTACTGGAGACACTGAGATGTCAAAAAACTTCAGAGTGAAAATTTAGTTACTGGCTTACCACAGAGGAAAGAAGTTGAAAAATAAATAAATAAAGAGGCAGCATCGTCTCCAGCTCAAGTCTGTCAGGAAATGAAGATCCTTATGGCAGTGGATGCAATACCTGAATTGCCTGCCAGTGGGTTTAATCAGCTCCTCGCCAGGCACCAGGCAAGCCCAGGTGCCTTCAGAAAGCAGTGGCTAATTGCTAGAAGGCAAAATAAAGATTTTTATCAAGCCCAGTGTGTGCTCTTCAGCCCTTAGACCTGTCAAGATTTATGTCACAGCCCTTTCTGTGGTTGCTGCAAATGCTTTGTGTGCAGCCGAGCAGCTTCCCAACTGCAAACGTGCTTTGCAAAAGAGAAGCTGGCCCGAGCCCTGCATTTCCAGTTGGGGCAGAGGGTTCTGAAGCCTGCTGACTCCCCGGAGCAGCTGAGCCTTAAAGACTTGTTTCCGCTTTTCTAACAATTTCCTGCTTTGCATAACAATCCTAAAAGCAACACACACAAGAAGTTTTCCAGCGCTGAGAGATTTTTGTTGTTGTTGTTGTTCTCCAGCGTGCTCCTAGTTTGAAGGCATGGAAAATATTTATATATAATTACAATAACTGTAGAGATATATTTGTCTACAAATATATTTACATATAAATATGCATCAGCTCCTTGGTTTTAAAACAAGATTATGATAATTTAGCCATATCCAGGAAATACAAAACACTGGCTTATGCCTGGTGCTTAACTCATGCCATTGTGAATAAGGGGGGGGAGGGAAGGGGTTTAATGTTTAATTTCCTGTTAAAAACACACACAGGATAAAATCTTCCAAAGAGCAGTTATAAAACATGCATTTGTTAGCCAAGAAACTAGGTAAATATGGAACGAAGCCCAGGCTCACTTTTATTCCTTCCCCCCCTTCTCCAAAGAACAAAGTAGCTGAAGGCCCTGGAGCCTATTTGGAGGCAGTGAGCTCTCCTGGGTGACCAGACACTTAATTACCCTGGCTGATGATGCACTCTGCATCCAGAGGGGTAGCTCCTCAGACCAGGCAGTGACACACTGGGGCTCAAGGTACCATCCTGCACACCTGCCAGCCAGCCAGCTGCTGACCACCTCGCTGGCACAGCTGAACACAAACCACAGAATGGGGGGGCTGGAAGAGACCCCTGGAGATCACAGACTCCAACCCCACTGCCAGAGCAGGATCACCCAGCATAAATCACACAGGAGCACATCCAGGCAGGCTTTGAATGCCTCCAGAGGAGGAGAGGCCACAACCTCCAGAGCCTGTTCCAATGTTCTGTCATACTCAAAGGGAAAACTTTTTCCTTACATTTAAGGTGGAACCTAGAACCCAGGGTAGTGTCCATTGCCACTCGTCCTATCACTGGACACCACTGAGAAGAATCCAGCTCCATCCTGACATTCACTCTTTAGCTACTAATAAACATTAATGAGCTCTCCTATGCCAAAATAAGCATCAGCAGGTGGTTGGGAGCTACCATCAGCCACTTGGTAGCAACAAATGACAGAACACCACTGCCACTACAGACTGAAGACACCACAGAAGGCACTGCTTCAGAAGCTACAAGGGGTACAATTCCCAGATCCCAATGGAACTCATCCTGGAATTGTGACTTCACCTGCAGCAGTTCATGCCTCACCCCCGTTCTACCATGCATGAAGACAGATCAGGTTGTTCTGCCACTTACCACAGCAGAGCTGCCAGGCAAGCACTGAATTCCTGTATGATATGTAACAGTTACAGCCTTTAAGAACCCCAGATCTCTTTGGTGGGATGCCCAACTTAGACAAAGATAGGGACTGCACTTGGGAGAAAGGGAACAAGTCTGCAACAGTAGCACTGACTTCTGGGATCTATAATGAAAATCACCCAGCAAATACTTTCTGTCTAGGGTGTTAGGGTCAAAGTCAGTGGGCACCAAGGTCCCAAGTAGAACTCCAGGCACCATGGGCTGGAGAAGCAGCGGTACTACTTGCAACCTGCTGGGGTTCACATTCACACTTGGATGTAAACAACTTTGTGAGTGGCATCAGTTTTGTTTTGGTTTTCAAACCATGATCAATTTACTACTGCAGACGTAGCCCCAGAGCTTTCTGAGCTTTTGGGAGCATGTTATTCAAATTAACACAGTTTAAGCTTTTTTAAGTTGATGCACCTCAAACAGCTCCCAGCCAAGGCACTGAGCTTCACCCTTGATGCTAGAGAAGAAAGGCACAGAAATTATGCATCTCACTGGTGAATCAAACCTGGTGGCAGGCCGGTGAATTTCTTGCAGCCTCTTTGTAAAATTGGCTTTGAGACAAAAAACAGTCCTGAGTTTGTTTCCAAAACCTGCACTGCACAGCTGCTGTAGGTATTTGTGCTCTTTCCTTGCGAAACCAACCACTGCCAATGGCTGATTTAATCGTGGCTCATCAGAGGGTCTCGCACTACTGCACAAGTGCCAAATCTTCCTGTTTATTCTGACCTGCTGATAACTGGATTTTGTGCCCTGATCCCATGATTCTTCATGTGAAAAGACAATTGACTAACAACATTAGGAGGAAGAAAGGGACTAGGGTGGAGAAAAACTGTAACACAAAATGAGCCCTGACTCGCCTTCTCCGTACTGTAAGCACCCCCAAGCGATGAAATCTCAGGAAAATGATTATGCTGCTGGCCCACAGTCAGAATGTGTAAGATGTTAGACACCCTTTGTCTCGCTCTATGTTGCTACAGCAGATTCTACGCAAAAGCAAGATCATTTTTTTTTAAGCTTCTCAACTATAAGGAGAGCTTACAAGTATTTACTGCTAGTTATATCAAGGTATTAGAGATTCAAGTGAAGTAGGAGCATCCTCTGGTGCAACGGTGACCTGAGCCTTTAATCCAGAAGAATTTAACTGTAGAGTGCATTAGCTCTTCTCATAAAAGATCTGCTTTAATTTCAGTTCTCTCTCCATTTATCTTATGGCTGTGTAATCTTCTGTAGAGGTCAAAGAGATTTCCCCAAAGAAACAGGAGCTGCTGCTTTTTTAGAGGGGAAAAGAAAGCGTATCTAAGACAGTCTTACTTTTAAACATGTGTCAGAGGAGAGTGTTGCCTGTGCTCTCCTTTCTCTGCACTCTCCTTGCTTCCTCATGTGTTCCAAAGCAATTAGCAAGCATGCATGTGCACGCAAACATATACAAATGGAACATGAAACGAAACCATCTACTGAAGACAGGATACGCAGCCCATCTGCTGCAAAGGCTGAAATTGCTACTAACATCTTACCATCATCCAGCTCAAGACAGAGATTGTAAACAGCCAGAGGCCTCTTAATACGTTGTCCTTGTCGTCTCGATTGCCTTGGTGGGGCATTTGGAGGAGATACTGACATAGAGATTGGCTCGGGGAAAGTGGCATCAGGCAGGGTCTTGAAAATCTGCAATCGAGAGCACAAAGGGTGTTAATTATTTATCATGAAGAGCAACCTGTGTAATGCAACTGTAAACCATTATCAAACAACATTTGTTTTGGACTTCATTCAAAGCAAGCAGGAGCCAAAAATCCATTCCTTCAAGTTTGGGAGTATGCCGTGGGTTTTTAATGAGTGCTTTGCAAATAAATAAATAAACACAATATCACATGAAAATAAGCAAGAGCAGTGTCTACACATTAACCAAGCTGCAAATCAGCTCATCCAAAGACAAAACATTCGCAGCCATACTTGCCAGTCAGGATGGAGGAGAGGGAGGAAAAGAAGGATACAAACTTTATGAGCTAGGGAACAAAAAGCTTTATAGTTTTAGCTAGAACCCATAGCTTTGCTGGAATACTCATCTCACTTTTCCAAACTTGTGTTGTCACTATGATGTTGGACATTTTAATTGAAAAAAACTCAAGCGAACCATACTCTTGGAGAGAGCCAAGGGTAAACATGGAGGGAAAGTGCTTTTAGTGAAAAATACCAGGGCAGCACGCCACATGAGAACTTATTCAGGCTACAGTTTCATATTGACTCACACACTAAATGGTGGTATTGACCAAGACACAGATTAAAAAAATAGTGCATTCTTTGTCACCACTTTGGTTTTGAGCTACCACCATTAGCATATCACCATTCCATATGCATTTCCTCTGGATTAACCAGCACTGCAGACTTACTCAGCCTAGTAATGTTTCTGCTTTACCTGTCACACACAAGGTACAGTCTAATGACGCTGATTTACTTCTTCAAAGTGGCCACTATACAGATGCACAACTCAGCAGCAGCCTTCTACTAGTGCTCATGGCAGATTCACATGAGTAAATCAGCTCCACATGTATTTCAAAGACAAACCAGCAGGTAAAGATAAACACAAACAGCAACTGCACAAAAGTCCTATGTCTACACAGCACCTTACAGCAACGCTATATATATATATATGCCTATATGATACATATATACCAATATATATATCATGTAGATAGAATATTATATATCTATAGACAATAGAGGTATAACCAAACCATTGTGGTCTTCTACTCTGCAGCTTTATATTACCACTGATCTGCATAGGAAAGACTATAAAGATAAGACTCATAATCAATCTTAGAAGGAGAAGCTTTTCCTGGAGTAGAAATTTTAGAGAGAGATGTCACAGAAAACACATTTTTTGGTTATTACAGTACATGTCAGGTGTAGCATGAAGCTAAAAGCCAGCCAGGCTAGTCTCAGAGGTGAGAAAAATGCTATAAGCACCCTGTGAAAAGCATAAGAAAGTCTAGATGCCACCATAGCCTGGGCTGTTAACCCTGGCTATTAACACATGCAGGAACAAGATGACCCAGAGTCCCCACAGACACTGGTTTACAGCACTTAAATCACCACTCCAGTATAGTCTTCTACCTGCCAGTACTGGCACAAATGACTCAAACAGCATGTTCCATGCAAACTGAAGAATGATCCTATTGCAAATGCTGGGCTGCAGTGGGCTGGAGGCCTGCAGGAGGTGTGCAAAGGAAAGCTCCAGTGGAAATATTCCTTCCATCTCCATAAGTGAATGTTGCTGTGAGGAAGGTAAGATGACACAATTTGAACTTCCCCATAGCAGTGCTTCCTACTCCTTCACATCACCCATGAGTGAGGCACTATAAGAGTGAGCCAAATAGCACAAGGGACTCTCCAAACCCAAAGTATTTATAAAGAAGAAAAGAAAGAGTCCAACCTGGTTCTCCCCAGGACAGAGCCAGCAGTGCTGCCAGACAGTGACAAAGCTCTAATTGTGCTCAGAGTGCTAAAGCCATTTCTTAAGCCATGATGCAATTTACAATAAAACCAAGCGTGCACCTAGACGGCACTTGGCTAACAGTACCACACTGCCCCCTTATGTGGAAAGAAAAGGCATAAATATTTGCTTCTGAAAAATTGAGGAGTAGCACAAGTTTCAATGCCACCTTTTCCACCGACTCAGTGCTGCGCGTGGGCTCGCTGGTGCCTCTGCCAAGAGGTTTCAGCATCTTGTCTCTTGCGTCGCATTCCACAGCTGTGTTTATTTGTGCTGCCTTATCCACGCCATCTCCACTGACATTAAAGATGGTGAGAAGGACAAGAATTCTCCGGGACTACTTCAGAAGAGATAAGTCTTCTTGTATGCATTTAGAGGACTTGCAAAGGTTGTAGTAAAGTTCGTAAGTGCTTTTTCCTCGTGTCTCACAAATATTTCAAGATGCTCTTTTAAAACTATTAGCGTAAGAAACCAGAAGAGTCACCAAAGCAAAGCGCAGCCAAGAAACCCACAGAGGTGATCCCTTCTTAATGATAGTGCCAGAGAAGCAAGAGGATGATGAATTTGAGACAGGTATGAACCCTAGTAGATTTCTAATGGCAAGTAGCTATGTGATGTTTAAAAAATAAAAAGTCAGTAAGTAGTTTGCTGTGTTTTAGATAAGGGAAATTGGAACAGGTTGCCCAAAGAGGTAGCAGAAGCCTCATCTCTGGAAGTTTCTAAGGCCAGGCTGGATGTGGCTCTGGGCAACCTGATCTAGTGGAAAATGTCCCTGCCCATGGCAGGGAGGTTAGAACAAAATGATCCCTGAGGTCCCTTCCAAGCCTGACAATTCTGTAGTTCTGTGAACTACACAACATAGAGGAGATAACAACAAAGCAGTAAAGTCACAGACAGCAGCAGCTGGGCATATGCTAACATCTGAGTAACATCAGTGGCAGACAGTCATAAACTGCCCAAGAGGTCTCTCTCAAGCAAACAGGAGCTTGGGGTCCTGAGTCCTCTCTCTGACTTTGATGCTAAGAGTATCACCTTTATTTTATTTTTAATGCCAGAGCTGTGCACAAATGTTTTCCCAACAGCACTGCTCAGTGCAACCCACAGCACTGGGCTGAGGGCAGGCACTCTCCTGCAGCTCCCTCCTGCAATCAGGCAATCAGTAGAGCATCAGGCTCACCCCTTCTTTTACCCCACTCTGCTCTCAGCTTCTTGTTGTAACAGGTTGGTTGGGAAGGTTCATGGGATGATGTCAGTATGTTGCTTTCTAGGGAGCAGAGGTCACCTCCCAGGAGCTCCTGGGTAGCATGAAACCACCTCCTCCTGCACGCTCATTGACACCAGCACAAAGGACCACACAAACTCCATCCTCTCACTCCTGCATTTCTCTGATGCAATGGTACAAGCTGTAGTACTTTGATATGAATGATAGAATGCAACCCCACCCCCTCTACTATCTGCTGAGTGAATATACCCATGCAGAGCAAACTGAGATTAACTGCCACACTCAGCAATGAACTCACCAACTTTCACAAGGATTCTGAGACACAGTAACAAACATCCCCCCAAAACCTCCCCACACAACCACCAATGGAAAGATCATTAGTTTTTTTTGGAGGGTTATACAAAAGAAACAGGACAGGTCCTGTCCTCCTGTGTTCCATGACAAGTCTATTTGGGGTCACTTTTGCTGAAGCAGCTCATATTTTGTTCATCCCTACTGTGATATTTTCTTTCTGTCTTTTCATGAGGAAAACAAAACCCACTACAGCCCCATCTGTAACCAGGCCTGCTTTTGCTTTCTGTTGCAAGCCAAGCCACAGCTCACACTGTAGCTCTGCAAAGGTGAAGCAAGCAGAAGGTCAACCTCTGCCCTGAGAAGTGCACACAGCATTCAGCTTCTCTTCCTTGATTTTCACTGAAACGGACAAGCACTTTTCATCATGCCTTAATGGATACTCTTCTGCTGCACTGAGAGAAGCACTGAAATGATGGAGGCATCCTGTATCTGGGCTGTGGGGAGAAAAGTTCTCTTGTTTTGGCTTTATTCAAGGTTGTTTGCAGCCTTATTAATGATTGAAGCACCAGTGAAGTATAAATGTTGCACAGCTGATAGACGCTGCCTGCTGCGAGTGATGAGGTGTGTGTCAGAAGCACACTGTGCATGCACTGGAGATGGAAGTCAGAATCACACACACACACCAGCAGCACCTGGAATGGTAACGACACTGTTGTGCTGTGACTGACTTGCACAACAGCATGGGCCCACACCTGGCTAGGTTTCATAACTTGATGCACTGCAAGCTGCTGCTGTCAGCTGATGACAAGGCAACAGCACACATCCAGTCTGACGGAAACCATCCCATGGAAGAGCAGGACTGGAACCTGCTATTTCATAGAAGATCTCTTTGCCACTCAAAAAAAACCCCAGAGAGCCTCCTGCCAAGTAAGTGTTGCATCTTTCAATACCATGTGACCTAGGGGCTGGAAGGAACCTTTGGAGATCATTTAGTCCAGCCCCCTTGCTAGAGCCAGATCAGTCAGCCAGGAACAGAACCAGGTGGGTTTTGAATGCCTCCAGAGACCCACAACCTCTCTGGGCAGCCAGTTCCACTGCTCAAAGGGAAGAATTTTTGCCTTATGTTCAGGTGGAACCTCCTCTGTTACAGTTTGTGTCCATTGTCCCTTGTTCTGCCACTGGGCACCAGTGGGTTACTTACACTAAATGCCTGTGTGAAGACAAGAATGAAGTCTGCTCATGGCATTACCTCATTCAGGAAGCAATAAAAATGTACTAAACCAACCTCTAAGTTTACAGACTTCACTGTCAACATCCAGGGGTACAAAGCTCTTGAGACTGGCCAAACTGCTTCAGACTTAGAAATATCAGCTCCCCACAACTAAGTTCTCACAAGCACTGGCATCCTGCTGCTGACCTACTTGGGGCAAACTCGGAAGCAGAGTGAAATAATTCACATAGAGCAGAAGACTAACACCACATGTAGCATTCAACAGCTAACAGATCCCTCTGTTAGCCAGCCCAGTCCCAGTTAGCCTAGGATCTGACCTTACACAAAAGCAGAATTTCAACGTGCGCACTGACTTCAGTAGCGGATCAGTCTGCAAGCCAACAGTGTACCAGTTGCAACAACACAAAGTACGAGAATGTGGTGGAGCAGTTTCAAATGCTGCTATACTTGACCTCTTCTTGTCCATGCAGCTGTACAAAACAAATACTGCACAAGGCTCTACAAACCACAAAAACCATCTTAGATATACACCGCTAATCACAGCTCTGTCCAGAGCAGTGAGCCCAAAACTGTCCCTACGTACAACCACTTCAGTTCCTAAACCTGTGTCCCACAAAGTCTGCGGAAGCGTTTCTGGAGAGCAATGAGCCAAAGCCAACATATTATCATACTGTATTCCACCAGCAGATCCACATGGCAGCAGCCCAAGGAATTTTGCCAGATTCCCCTTAAACTGTAACAACAGTGTTGGACTCTAGATCCCGAGCTCTTCCTAGAGCTGATTTCAGAAATTCAAGAAACCCCATGGCTGGGAGGTTTTCCCTTGACCTGTTCCATGAGTTTATGGCTAGATGTACAGTTGTACATGGAAATGTAGACTAGATCCTGCTGCTCCAAGAGAATACTGATCTGTTCTTTCTGGTCTCAAGCAGAACTAATTAATGAATTTCAGCAGGTTTGCCAGGAATCACTTTAGAAAAAGACCCAGACATCAGGTCATCTCTGTCTGCTTTGTATCACTGGGGTAATTAAAATTTCCTCTAAAAATCAGTGGGAGGCAAACAGCAAAGGACAGAGCAAGATGAAAAAAAGAAAAAAAGAAAAAAGAGGGGAGAAAAAAAACCCCACAGGCTTAGTAATAAAGCTAATGAGGATAAACTTATCAAAACCATTAACAGCTAAACGCTGTGCCATAATTTTGTCGCAAGACAAAACCCCCTTCAGTCTCACAAACCCCACACACAGAACACGCTTCTGTTTCCTTTGACTACACAAACAAGAAGCAGAGTCCCAGAAGCTGCTGTTTAACACAAAGGAGGCCAGAACCTGCAAAGCCTGGAGGCACAGCTTCCACCACTCCAATCTCTCCTTTGAGCGGGCAGTGCTTCTCAAGACAAGGAGGCCACCAGGAAATTTCCCTTCACTACACACTTCATTTGCAGTTGGTGAATAAAAGAAACACATACGGGCACCTCAACTACTGATTCTTCAACCACACAAACTACCATCCACCCAGACCACATATCCCACTCTGCCCAATACAGTGTCTGGCTCTGGTAGCCCCTGCATTTCCATGACAACTGCCTACCCTATGTGCTGAGCAAAGAATATCTTCTGAACCAGCAGCTAACAGCGCAAGAAAAACTTACCACCACCACAGCCTTTTCTTGACTTAGCTTCTTTGCCATGTAATGCAAACCCAGATCCAGCAAGCTGTACAAAACCAAGACCAATCTATTTGTTCTAGAGGCAAAAATGCTCAAAATAAAAGGTTTAAATGTCTTAGTGGCTTACTTTGTGCTCCTGCCCTGATAAGGCTTTCTAAGTTCCTTTTCCTTACAAGATAATGAAGACGGTGGCTGTGCCTTCTTTACTTTTTTTTTTGCTGTTTGCTGCAAATAACAATATCTTTGATGTCAAGTTATAATTGTCCTGTAGATATCAGCATTTCAGGAAGCGCAAGGTGAAAACAAGCACCCAATCAGCCACTAATTGTAACCACTAGCCACTAATGGGACACTAATTGCAATCCATTTTTAACAGTAAAAGCCACATTGGATAAGATGAACACTTCCACTTTTTTATTTTTTCCCCTATTTGAAGGGACTGCAGAACTCAGTTCAAGCTATGAAGAGTTTAATCATAACAGAAATTGCAAAAGATCAACTTCTGGAGAACTAGGACAAGAATTTTATTTCAAAACTGATTTCTACACTGATTCTAACAATTGTATAACACTCCTGAAACCTTTAAAAGCTGATCCTTTTCTCCTGTAGCTCCTTGCTTTTTTGCCCTTTACTATGGGCAATGTTAGCTCAATCTGTTCCATTTCAGGTTTTAGTCCACGTAGTCCACTACTACTTCTGTTTCTCAAACACATGATTCAATAAAGGCAAAATACATGCACTAGAAATTCTTTACATCCAAGCAGCATCTGCACTCAGTCTCCAAAATGTGATGGGAGTTGACGATTTATAAAAATTACCTTCAATCTTTTTGAAAAGGGTTACATAATCATCAGTAACAACTACCAACAGCTTCACTAGGATACTTCAGCAGCTTCCCTTCCCAGGAATACCAGCACAAGTGGGCCTCCCTTGAGGTAGTCATGCTGACTTCTGTGTCTCAGGCATCTAAACGCTGCAAACCTGATTTGCTGCACACTGGCTCCTGCAAGACTGTGCAGGATGGAGATTTTCTGAGGCTTTGGATTCTAAGTCTTGAATTCCACTACAAACCACAAAAGGTCTTTATACAATATTCACAATCATTATATTGGGGAGGGGAAAAGAATCACACCAAAACCACACCAAACCATATAAACAAACCGCAAAGAAACCTCCACCCAAACCAAAACACAACAGCAAAACAAGACAAAGACCTAGAATAGAACTCAGATCAAGAGTTGAAAGATCCCTGATGCCAAGCCTCTAGGGGAGCACCAAACAGAAAGCATCAATAATGCTTTCGATCTTGCCTGGCACACTCCAGTTAGTTACAGTGCAACAGAGGATGCAGCCTGAAAAGTAACCGAGTACAAGGCAAACCCAGAAACATCCTTGGCTAGAAGCCAGACCACAAAGCCCTGCAAATAAATAAATAAATAAATATATTCACCTAGGCAAGAGTGTCTGTTTTTCCCTGCACAGACACCATTTGCTGCATTCCTCTGCCCCACAGCCTGACTCCCACAAGCAGATAAAATGCTGCTATTAGGAGTTTGTGGAGCCTCAGGGTCTCGATGCCACACTGAAATGGGAACATCTGCTATCTGCTCCTCCTAATGCAAAAGGCACTAAAACCAGAGCCCTGAATGAACTGCAAACTGCAAGAGCAATAAAAGAACCAAGGGAATTTTCAGACCAGTTTGCCGTAGCTGTAGACCCCTAACAGCCACTGATTTGGCCTGACTGCCTCCCATCCTCTAGTTCACATTTCAGCTGTAATGAAGAAACTAAACATAGCCTGTAGAACATGACATTACAGTCTGGAGGACAGCTGTGGAAGGATGAAAGGAGAGGGGGAAAAAGCACGTCAAGGTTAAAAACGTGTGTCCTCTGCTGGGTTGTGAATTACACGTTTGTTGACTCAGCCTTTCTAAAAGCAGCACTCCTGATACAAAGGCTGCAGCTTCCACCGGATCACAGCTCGCTCCACCTTTTAACAATTCATGAGAAGAAGGCTCCTGAGAGCAGCCCATTGGCTGATGCCAACCAAGCCACTCTGCTCACTGAAGGAAGTGAGAGAGTTAACCACACATCGTGCTTGAAATCCCCCGCGCAGCAGAAGCAGCAGATGCACCTCCTCTTCTCACCGAGGAGAGCAGTTCAAAGAGGTTGTCCTTCCCCACTGCAGTTACACACACAGGCCGGGATAGCTGCAGCAAATACTTGGAATAACAACAGAACACCTTCACATTAAAAGGCAAACAATCTGGCTTTGTCAAACACCAGATTCTTCTCGTTACTAAACGGGAAATACTGCATGAGAAGAATGTTTTCTGTAAATTTTCTACCTAACAATTTCCCTTTCAAACTCTTAGGGGTGTAGCAACTCTTTTCCCAGCCCTCTGCAGCATTTCACTGAATATTTCCTTTGGTTCACAGAATGTTACTTAAGAACATCCATTTGAGCATTCACCATAAGGGCTTCGCCTTTGCCACCCTCTCCACACACACAAGCACAGCACCCTGACCATCCAGACCCAAGCAAATGTTAGTCAGCTGAATTCCACTCCCTTATCATCATTTCTGTTTACTTACTTGGGAACACTGCCTGCAGGCTGAGAGGAGCTGTAGCATTTGGAAATTTCATTAAGAGTTCAGGGAAGGTTCCCAAAATTAACTGGAAATAGAAGAGGCAAATTAAGAAGGCAGAAGTCTGGGCACATAGTATTATTTCGTTTGGAAAAGACCTCCAAGATCATCACGTCCAACCATCAACCTAACAGCACCCTGGCCATTAAACTACATCCCAAAGCGCCAAGTCTACGTGGTTTTGGGACATCTCCAGGGATGAGGATTCAGACAGCTCCCCGGGGAGCCTGTTCCAATCTTTGAGAACCCTTTCAGTGAAGAAGTTCCTTCTAACATCCAATCTAAACCTCTCCTGAAGCAACTTGAGGCTATTTCCTCTTATCCTATCACTTGTTACTAGGGAAAAGAGACCAACATCCACCTGGCTACAGTTTCCTTTCAGGAAGTTGCAGAGAGCACTGAGGTCTCCCCTCAGCCTCCTTTTCTCCAGACTAAACAACCCCATCTCCCTCAACTGCTCCTCACAAGACCTGTCCTCCAGACCTTTTGCCAGCTTCCATGCCCTTCTCTAGAGACAGTCCAGCACTTCAAAGTCTTTCTCATAGTGAGGGGCCCAAAACTCTGCCCTCCACAAAGAGACTACTACAGAAAACAAGTGAAAAGCAGCATCTGCCTCACACACAGGCTGAGGTTTTCAGGATGAACATCTTTGAGATCACTCTGCCCATAGGCTGGCTGAATTCTAGAGAAAGACAGCTTCTAGCACGCCTGTAGGCTTCCCAGTCTCCAACAAGGGAGTTCTGCCTAGCCCCTCTCTTTTTCACTTTCTTTCACTGTCACTTTCATCTTCATTCTGCTTTTGCAATCTTATTATCAGTACTCACTATTCCTCCCTCCCCCATACACTGGTTTAAACACTCCAGTCCCACTGAGATTTTTATTCCAACCTCCTCCCTTAATCTTCTTTCATTTCTTAGATGTCTTTTTTTTATCCTGTTTTGGTTTTGGGGGTTATTTTGCCTCTTAAAATAACACTCAGGGAATTGAGAAACCAAAATGGCTCACATTACCACGGAGGCATCTCTAAATGGCAAATAAATAAGCACTCTGAATAGCTACATTCACTCCAGTGAGATGCCAAAACACTGCAGCAGGCAGCCAGAGGAACATGTTCTTGCTCTCCGTGCTGCCATGGGGGGACTGCCCTTCTTCCTAACAAGTCAGAAAGGAAGACCAGGAGAGCAGAGATGTCTGAGCTTTCCAGTCCAAGACACACCCCTGGAAAGAAATACCCTTGAAACTCACTTGGGGGAGAAGGAGAAGAGAAATCAAAAACTTTGGGTTTTTTTTTCTCTTAGGGTCCAAGTCGACTACAGCTTTTCATCAGAGGATTATTGAAAGGTCAAGTAAATATTGCTCCAGGCATGATACAAGCACAGCTGCAGTCAGCCCATGGGTTTGTTACCTCAAGAAAAGAAACATCAAGGTAAAGCTTCAGAGCAAAATGAATGCAATAGTGACACACAGGTATGAATTTCCTGATGGCTTCTTAGTGAAGGGAAGGATATGGGACACGGAAATCAAGGGAAAACAGACAGATATGGCAAGGGAGAAGGGGATAAGACAGCCAAGTACAAGATGACACTGACCTTAAAGACTTGCAAAGGGAAGGGAAACAAGTGCTGGTGCACAGAGCCCAGTCAGCACAAACCATGGGAGTCATTTACTATCACACCTGAGGATGCTCCTGCTTTGCCCAGAGTATTTGACTGGCCTTCCCCTAAAGACAGAAGCAAGACCATTTTCCTCTGGATTGGCCTCCCTTCACACCAGGTGGTTTCCAGGGCTCTGGGTAAAACAGTGTCTCGGCTTGGGTCTAGTTGCTACTAATTTCAAACTAGAGATCCACTTCCACAGCTCATCTGCTCTGGACACAGAAATACTCTGCCTGGGAGAGACTTCTCCACAATTGACCAGAACAGCTAATCCTTCACTCTCTTCTATCCCCCTTATAGTTTTAATCATTGTGTAATTCTTATGTCAGTTATGAAATACATCAGGTTGCAGAGCCTAGTTGAAGCATGTGAGTCTCAGCATTGGTCTGATTTTGCAGAATATTCACTCCTCAACCTACTGCCAGTGCTGCACAGCCATGGTTTGGGAGTATGCACACAGCCTGGACACAAGATGGAAGCAGCACTTTTAGGTTTCCAGCTAGCAGGAAATAAATGTACCTATCAACAAAGCTTTAAAACAAACAGCTCGATAACCTCCTCTCAGGGCAAGTCCCCATACCCAGGTTTCCACACATAAATTGCACAGAAATTCTCTAATTAGGACTCAGCAGAGTGATGACAGAGGAGTGACTGCACCAGGATTTCAAAGCTAGTAACCCAATTAATTACATTTCCTCCTAAAAAGGAATTGTGAATCTCCCTCAGCAAAGCTGTCCACACAAGGCATAATGAACGCTGACGGAATTTAAACACATCTGAGGAATCAGAACCATTTTTCTCACCGTTTTGCCTACCAAGTTACTGTATTTAAAGCAGAACCATTGAAGGCTATTGCTTCTACAGTGTGCAAGTTTGTTAGGCATTCCATTTGCTACAGTGGAAATGAAATGCCTCTCTGAAGCCTGCCAGAGCCATAAATGACATGGGCATGGAGTGCAAAGTGTTGCTTCGAGTCTGCTTGTGTCAGTGTACCTCCATCTTGACTCCACCACTCTTCTGCAATTCCAAACTGCACTTCCATCAGCAGAGGCTGCTAAAAATTAGCAGAAGCAGATGAGTGGCTGAATGAAGCATTTGAAAGTATTTCAATCCACAGCTGGTGACTTCTGCTAGGACTCCACCAGGGCTAAAAATAAATGTAAGGCTCTTAGAAAGTCTGAAATGTATAGAAATTCCAAACAACAATGTAAAATGAACACTAGACTGGCAGCAAGCCTGCTTGCCATTACAAGTCTGCCCTAAATGAAGAAGGCTCACTTGCAAAAGCAACAGATGTAATTCAGCTACCAAGTTTTCACAATGCCTTAACACACACCTCTCCACTGCCTTTGCTATAAATACACAGAGGTCACACCTGGAGCTTCTTTCCATCTTGGAAGCAGCTCTAGTGTAGGAGAAGTTGCTGCAGGCAGACCACTGCTGGTAAGTTCACTGTTAGAAATGACAATGAAATGGCAGAAAAACTCTTAAAATTACAGCCTCTAGCTCTAAAGAAGGCATAAAACCACATGGAGAATTATGCAGTATCATTTGGATGCTCTTTCCACTCCCTGCTTCTCTGCATTTTCAGAGAAGCAAGAAATACCACTGCAAGGAATGTTTCAGAGATGAAATTGGTGTCCAGTTTTTAAAGACATGTGACTGAGCGGACATAAGAACAAGGTGGTGCTGAGATGGGATCTAGAGATCCCCCTTGCGAGGTTCTCCTCCGCCCCTCTACTCTGCCCTGCTGAGACCCCACCTTGAGTTCTGCCTTCAGTTTTGGGCTCCCCAGTTGAAGAGGGACAGGGATCTGCTGGAGAGGGTCCAGCAGAGGGCTGTGAGGATGCTGAGGGGACTGCAGCACTGCCTGGGGAAGAGAGGCTGAGGGACCTGGGGCTGCTTAGTCTGGAGAAGAGAAGACAGAAAGGGGGGTCAGGAGTGCGGCGGGGACAGGCTCTGCTCACTTGCTCCCTGGGACAGGCCACGGAGCAATGGATGGGACTGCAGCATAGGAGGTTCCAGCTCAACTCAAGGGGCAACTTCTTGACTGGAAGGCTTCCAGAGCACTGGCACAGGCTGCCCAGAGAAGTTGTGGAGTCTCCTTCTCTGGAGCCATTCCAGGCCTGTCTGGATATGTTCCTGTGTACCCTGAACTAGATTGTCTGGTCCTGTTCTGGCAAGAGGGTTGGACTCAATGATCTCTTTGGGTCCCTTCCAACCCCTGACATCCTGGGAGCCTGTGATCCTGTGACAAAGCATAACTCAAACTCAGCCTGTTACTAAAACATCCTGGCTCTGCTTATTCTGAAATTTGGGTGGTCACTGAATTATCTTCAAAACCAGGAACTCATTGCAAGGTTTCCCTTTAAGTTCTAAAGTCCAAAAGGAATATAGCAGTTATGGAGCAGTTATCACTGGAGAACCTGAGCCGTACCTGCAGCACAGAGCTTTCCCACCAGAGCAATGCCAGAGCTGCTCACCCTGGGTGCGAGGGTAGCTTTGCACCCTATGCCAGCTGAGCCCCCACTATATGGATACAGCTCTGCCAACAGATCCTCCACCCAGCTTGTCCCGTTGAGGGAGGCAAACTAATTCCATTGTCAGAAAAACCTGAGACATATTATTTAGAGCAGCTAAGAGTTGGCATTCATAGCCAAGTTCAGCACTGGTAATCTTTATGAGAAATACCTACTGCAATGCTCAGAGTGCTGAAGAAACAAGAGAGGAAAAAGCACATCCTGGAAGTTTTCCAAAGCACCTTTTTTGATATGAGCAAGGGAGATGCTGCCCATCCTCCCAGCAGAGTACCTCAAACATCCACTTCCAGGAGTCAGCTTGGACACAAAGGACTCCCAAAGGAATACCCAAAACAGAGAAGCCAGTAAACAACTTCTAGTTGTGGGTTTTGGTTTGGGGTTTTTTTGTGTTTTTGTTTTTTTTTTTAATTTTCAGACCCCAGATTCTCTGCAGTGATATTCTGGACAGTACCTTCTACGTGCAAGGCACCTTAGTTACTGGCAGCTGCCACAGCACCAGCAACTTCTATTTTCAGTACTACCTCAAATGTAAAGGCTTAAAATAACACACATTCAGCTGCAAACAAAGGAAATGTTAATACCTGGCTCTCACAAAATGCTTTTTACCCATAACATTCAGAGTATAATGAAGTTTGGTTGGGTTTTGTTTGTTTTTTTACAGTCTGTGAACTTTGAGAGAGATGAAGACACAGAACAATTAATCCAGACTGGTCAAAGTACTTAATGGAAGAGAAAAAAACTGAGCCTGGGTTTTGTCTTTCTTAGTCTTGTGCCACTTTTGCTCAGAAAAACAAAATTAAAAAAAATCAAATAAATTAATAATGAAAATGCATCTGTGGACAACACACAGAAAAAGTGCATTCTGGGATGTCAGAGGACTACTGGTCGAGTACAGTCAAAAGCATAGAGTGTACAGATGATATTGTTCAGATCCAAGCTTCCCCACGAAGCCCAGCAGGCTGGTTCAGACACTGCTCAAAGCACACAACTCACCTTCTCGTGATTCTCTATCAGGATCTCAACAACAATATTCTGAAACTTGAGGTCCATGATGGCTGCCACAGTTTCTTCTTGTGGCCTCATTAAGGTTGGTCCAAATATCACCCCCAGGTTTGCCACAGTCATGAGGTTCCTCTTGGCATGCTTTGAAACGCTTTTGGAAAAAAATTGAAGGAAAAAACAGGAAATGGGTTCTGAACAATTCCCACTGCTGTTGGGAAGTGCAGCCTACGAGCAAAACCATTACAGCTCCTTAATCTACATTTTAGGAGTTTGCTTTGTGCACAGTTTCTTCAGACAGAGCCTTGCTGAGTTCAGGAAAGCAGAAAAGCCATTCTTCCAGTGGTAACCCAAAAACAAAAGCAGGCTCTCACTGAACCTAAACATATAAAATGCACTTAGCCTTGGAGAGGGCAAGTGTGAAACCAGCTTAAATTTGCTAACAGATCTCCACTATTGGCTCTGCCAGAATTTGTGAGCAGCAAGTCTAACGTTCCCTTTCTCACTTCCATCAAACTCTCAGCTGCTGGCAGAGCTGCTAAAGTAAATACTTGCAGGGCTTCATTAAGGGATTATGTTCCTGCCCTTCCCACCAAAGCACACAGCCTGAGTCAAACATCCTCTCTGCCGCTGCACCTTTGGGCCTTGCTGTTGTGCACAACAGCACTGAGATGGGCTTCAACTCCAGCCACTAAGGCCCTTTGTAGCTAAAGTGAGGCAGGGACCAGAGTTCTGATGAGGCAGAGAAGCAGCTCACAACACTTACTTAGCCAAATGTTTCACCAACATCTCCAGCATCTCCTTGTTCTTCTCTGGCAGTTTGTGGACCAAGAAGTGAATAGCATTAACTCGAGATTCGGGGCTTCCACTTTCTGTGGGACGTAGAAATGAATGACTAGCCCAGTATAAAACAAAAACCAAATAAACACCCCAGAAACCCAAAGCTTCCCCCACCTCTGCATGGAAACACGCTGCACACACTTTGCCTCACTTCGGCAGCTCCCAACTTAGCAACACCGAGCATATGTGCTTTGTTTTCACAAGACAATTTGCTCTAGTATTCTCAACTCATCTGCTCGTTTTGTGAACTCATCTTTTGATCCACCTGCAAAAGGATGCCTTTGTTCATCTATTTTAAAAAGCCAACAGATGTACTTATTGTTTTGCTGGGTTGGGCTCATCTGCTCACGAATATACTGCATGGTAAGGAGCTATGTTCCTGGGCGCCACAGAGTGGAACTGTACTACTTTACATTTTAGCATCATTAACTGATTGTCTTCATCATTAACATTCAGGTTTGTTGGTACCATGCAGCTAATGAGACTGCATTTATACCACCTCGTATTGGAAACTGTGGAGAGCAAGCCTGCAGAGGATTCATATGCTCAGAAAATTTAATGACCTCTGAACACACAGAAGAATAATCACACAAAAGACCTTCCGAGTAAGGCAAGTCTGATAGAGGTCCCTAAAGAACAAGGGCCTGCCTCTCTAGGACACGACAGATAGCAAGGAAAAAACAAGCACCAAGCTTTTTTTTTTTTTTTTTTTAATTATTTGCCTGTTGCAGGTTGAGTTGAATAATTTTGTCCCCTTCAGGTTTCACAAGCAGATAGATGAGTCTGTAAAGATTAAAGCAATCCCTCTTCCTACTTCTCAAAGTCGGATTAACTACAAAATATTTTACAACTTAGCAAAAGCTGCAGTGTGAGGAGTGGAAATATTTCTTTTGTACATACTCATACCTAGCTCAAGGCACACAAAGAGAAGAATTTAGAACCTACTCTGAACGCAAGAAGTTTTGACACCAGGACCACTCATCAGGTCTCACTTCACGTCAAAGCAACTTTGACTGCTGAGTGTGTTTGCTATAAAACATAACCATATTCCTTCCGTGCATACTGCCGCAGATTCTCCTTTCCTCTTTCTTTGCATATTGCTACAGCTTTTAGGGCTGGTTTTGGGGGTTTATTTTATTCTTTTGCAGTGAACATCCCTGCACAGATTGCAAGAAAAAAGGCTACCAAAACGCAAAACGTTTAACTTCTATTCAGCTAATCAAAATTCCGACAGCAAGAAAAATAAAAGGTTTCTTGAAAGCAAGACTGCTTTACACGGATGTGAAATCACCAACTCTAATTAAAGAATGGCTCAGACGACACGATCACAAGATGCAATCAAGTCTATATGGTTTCAATCTACTGTGATATGTATAAAGAAAAGAAAACTGAAAGGTAAACCTCTTCAAGCTTTTTGGCTCCCCTCCTCAAGAGCTTCAGAGGAAAGGATATTCCTTACTATTCCCAGCCTTGCTGGTTTTTTATAGCCAGCATAGGAAACAACACTGACTACCTATTTTTAAGCTTACCGGAATACAGATCTGCAATGTTGATTAAATTTCCCTCCCCACTGCATAGAATCAAGTACTCTTAACAAAAAAAAAAACCCATGTTTACTACTTATGGACACTGTACATTTTAAAACTTGTAATTTTAACTGAACTCCTTTAGCAAAGGAGACTAAAAATACAGGTGAAGGGAAAAAAAAATCAAGCGAGAAACTGCTGGCAAAGCTTCATAGGTCAAGAAATAATTTTCATGTGGAATTTCCAGTACAAATGGGCAGACTCACCAGCTAGCTAAGCACTCTGAATTTTGTTTAAGCACTTGACCCCCAAGGTGATTTGGCCATGAATGCCAAGGGCCAAACCTCGTTTGGAATTAAGGGCCACAAGTGAACGGCATCCTGCACTCCTGGAAAGTCATTACTGCAACGTGAAGAAGATGAAGCAATTGTCTTGAAGTTTATTTTAATTTTGCTTCCCACAGCTTGCCAGAAGCGCTACAGGCTGGAAAGAAATTCAGCTAAACAGCTCTCTGATAGTTTGCCAAAAATTTCCTTACACGGCCTCCCTCCATCCTCTTCCAAAAAAAATTCCATGTACATTAGATATCATACAGCTGAATTACAAATGCTGTTGTGCCTTCTCCAAGTCTGTATTTGCACTGCCACAGCATAATCTGGCCTGCTCTTTCCTTTCTCCTGCTAATATATGAGGAATGCTCACACCAGCCTGGACACAGAGCTAACAAGGGATGGAAAACAAGGGTCAGGCAGCTGTGCTTTAGGGATTCCAATCAGCTCCAATTAGTTTATTTTCTCTCACTAAGCTTCATGCTCTTCATAAATGGAATTTATTTAAAAAAAAAAACAACAAAACAACACAGCCTAAGTTCATCATTATAGAACTAACAATGAATGTTTGCAATGTCTATTCCAAAATTTTCCATAAAAGAAAAAGATGCCCTAAGGTGAGTCTGCCATGAATCTGTCAATAGATCATATGTGGCACATACTGGAGCTGAAGGCTGGGTAAAACCCACATATTTTTAAGGCTTTCATTATTTCTTATTCCCATTTTCTCACGAGTTTGAAGAATTTTCCTGGAATTGCATTTGCAGCACTCTAGCGAAGCCCCCAACAAAACCCTAGGGAAAGGTTTTAGTGTGAGCTACATCACATATTTACTGGCAGGAACGATGAATTCTCCGTGCAACTCATATGTCATCAGTGGCTCGGGAAGGCTTCTGTAACACAAGGATGACAAAAGACATTTAGCTGTGGTTGCTTCTCTCTCTAGTTACTCTAAGCAGGAAACCTTTTTAACATTCACTGCCGTAATCCTTGTGCTGGAGGCAACCATTGTTACAGTGGCCCTTCACTCACAGAGTCACTGCTGTTGGGAAACACCTTTAAGCTCACTCAGTCCAACCATTCTCCACCTCTACCAAGGCTGGTGCTGAACCATGTCCCTCAGCAGCACATCTATGCCCCTTTGAAACACCTCCAGGGATGGGGATTCAACCACCTTCCTGAGGACCTTGTTCCAGTCTTTCAGAACTTTCAGAATGCTTTTAGTGGAGACCTTTCTTCTAATGTCCAACCTAAATCTCCCTTGGTGCATCTTGATGTCATTTCCTCTCATCCTATCACTTGTTACCAGGAAAAAAGGACCAACAGCTCCAGCCTTCTTCAGGAAACTGTAGAGAGCAAGAAGGTCTCTTCTCAGCCTCCTTTACCCCAGGCTAAACAACCCCAGCACCCTCAGCTGCTCCTCACCAGCCCTGTTCTCCAGACCCTTCAACAGCTTCGGTGCCCTTCTCTGGACCTGCTCCAGCTCCTCAATGTTCTTGTAGCGGAAGGCCTCAAAACTGAATCCAGTACTCCAGAGTGCCCTCACCAGCGCTAACCACAGGTGGAATATCACTACCCTGGTCCTGCTGGTTACACTATTGCAGGTTCAGGACACGATGCTGTTGGCCTTCTTAGCTACCTGGGTACACTGCTGTAGGTAACGTGGCCTAACACGCTGCATAGGATGACCAGAACAGAGAATCTGAAGTAAGTGAGAGAGAGGCTTACCGCAGATACTGCTTCATAGCACTTGTAATTGTCTTCACTTCCCAGTCTACAGAGTTCTCCAGGTCAACTTCATTGCAGGTTTTTGCATCTAGAAAATAATCAGAAAGAGAAAAGGGACATGAAAAAAAAGGAATTCTGAATAAGTATGCACTACATGAACTGCAACACACTGGATCTGCTCACACGAACATAAAATAAGTCCTTCTTCCTATTAATTAATACCAAGAAGACTTAACAGCACAGAATCACCAAGTGATTTGGGTTGGAAGGGACCACAAAGATTATCTCATCCCAATCCCCTGTCATAGGTAAGAACACCTCCTACCAAAGCAAGCTGTTCAAGGCCCCACCCATCCTGGCTTTCAACAGTTTCAGGGGCTCAAAGCCTCCATGACTTGTTAGATGACCTGTTTCAGTGCCTCACCGCTGCTATGGGGAAACAATTCCCTCCTAATATCTAAGCTAAATTGAGCTTCCTCCAGTTTGAAGCCATAAATCTTTATAAATTCTATTTCCATATTGCATTCCAAGAAGTATTCATTGTTGTTGTTTGGTTTTTTTTTTTAATGAAGGATTAAAAATCACTTCCATGTAGAAAAATCTCTACAGCAATTGATATTTTCACACCTTTAATTAAACAGAACAATGTTCACAAACACAGAAAGATGTACAGGAACATGTTAGAAAAAAGACCCACTGAGTAAAACATCTTAGATCATAGAATGGTTTAGGTAGGGACCTAAAATCTCAGCCAGTTGAGCCCTCTGTCATAGGGATGGACACCTCCCACTAGAACAGGTTACTCAAGGCCTCATGCAACCTGGTCCTGATCACTGCCAGGGAGGCTGTGGAGTACAGAAGCACAGAATGGGATCTTTAATCTCATTCTGTGCTCTACAACCTCCCCAGGCAACCTGTGCCAGTCTCACCACTCTCAGCATTGAGAACTTCCTTGCAACATCCAGTTTCAATCTCCCCTCTTCTTCTCTTTTCTTCAATCACTCAAAATACAAAGACACTGACAAATCTCTCTGATTTTTTTCCACAGTTTTGCTTGTGAAATGTTATTTTGGACTGCTGATGGAAATAGCCACAGTGCACTACAAACCCTCTTGCTGTGTGAAAACCTTTCCTTCACAGGTAGGAAAGGATCTTTTCCTCTACTAGATGGCCTGAATATTTCCTTTTTTGTGATCAGCTTTAGCCCAAAGGAAAAGACACAGCGTTGCCTGACCATTTGTCAGGTTCACTCCTGACAAACTTATCTTTTACCAGGATGGCTGGTGCAGCCTTACAACATGACAGACCAAACTGATCAGCTGGAGGTCTGAATGACCCAACAGGTGAGAGACTTTTTGATAGAAGGTATTAAAAAACACAGCACTCTGGGAATGTTCTGCAATCAAAAAAAGCCCAAAGCACCAAAGCATTTTCTCAATTCAGGTGCTTAAGCTTCTGTTGTCCTCACTGTTTCCTGTTTCCATCAGTCAGCAGAGTGCAGCTGACAGAGATTACCTGTTGACTACTCCATACAGCTCAGCAGTCATTTGTTCCTTTGCTTGTCAGACAAATGACAGGCACGCTTGAAAAATCAAATCAGCATCCCCGATTAAAGGTGCAGTCCTCTTACAGGGACTAAATAATTCTGTTCTAAAGGCTGTGCCAAGCAATTATTCCTGTAAGTGAATATTCTCCCTCATTACATCAATTATTTAAATCTCATTTTAAAATACAAGTCAGATAACATTTTCTACCAAGTTGTTACTGGCCAACCACCACCTAAAATACTCCAGATTGTCTCAGGAATACTCGAGGTTGTTCTCTTTTTTCCCCTTCTTTAGCATGCGAGCTGTTTCCCTTTTCAAATCCTCCTTTTTGACAAGAAAATCTTTCCAGTCAATTAATTAAATAAAAACTGCCATCACATCAGAAACTAGAGAAATCTAGGGAGAGTTTCTCACTAAATCGCTCTGTGATATCTGCCTTCCCAATAGCTGCTTCATAATCATCCACCTCCTTCACAGTCAATACGCGGAATCTGTTGGTGAGTATGGGGAGGACAGCAACAAGCACCTGAATCCCAAAGCAAGTCTCTTAAATATTTCAGCATCTCTTAGGATGGAGGGGGAACCAAAACATAAAAATTGAAAAACCCGAAAGACAAGATTTGGTCCTGCTGCCATTAACAGCCCAGCCCTGGTTTGACTCTGGAAGACATCAAGATGTAAAGGCAAGCCTTGCACTTTGGGTTTGGCAGTTGCCCTGCACAGCTCTGTGCCCCAGCACAGATTTGACTGCCACTGCTCCAGTTTTCCCTCTGCTTCCTGCGTTTCAGGCAACTGCATGAACTGGATCTTCACCCAGTTGAAAAGTGACTTTGGTCTTCATGCTGCTTGCTCACACGGAGGCCACTGTGCGCCCAACGGCAACTTTCTGCATATAAAAATAACCCTGCAGATTTATGGAACAGCTTTTGACAGAGCAGCTCTACATTTTATGCAAATCTTTGTGACGATAAGGCAGCTAGAGTTTATAAAAACAGTCCAGCTGACTAAACTAGCTTGGGAGGTTTGGGCTGCTATGCCCACTGCAGGAGGGTATGCATATAAAATCGTCAGGACTTGGGTCTAACTGCTTTCAAAGCTGCTGGTTTGGAAAAGGCAGAGGTAATTAAAACTCTTCTTTCAGAATACGCAATGTCTGGCATTTTTCACACCAGGCAGTACCAGAAATCCAAAGCAAACCAATCAGCAGAAACTCCAAGTCCTTAACAGTGGCTTCACCAGGAGGAGTCTGCCCGAAGCTGCCCTGCACAGGAGTGTCACTGTAGGCAGCTGCACGAAATGAGCCACTGCAGGTCTGTAATGCACATCACAGACAACACAGGAGCTGGGCCCTGCTGCACGGTCCCAATAGCTGCCTGCACTTGGACTTGCTTACAGCAGAAACCGACAAGACTGCAAGCCCCAACTCTATGCCCCTGGCTATGAGGAGATACCAGATTAACGTTTCCCCTCGCTTTCCTTACCAAATGCCTCAAACTTAGACAAAATGATTGCTGCAATAAGGATAATGCCAGTTAGAAGGAACGTTGAGAACTAAGTTAACTGCTAAATTGACTTACTTTCATTCTCAAGCAGAATTGTGTATTTATTTGTTGAGCCTCGTTTGACAGAAGACCTGGTTTCACTTTTAGTTTTACCTGGGAGATTAAAACCTGTGCTTTCAGAGCCTTAGGAAGGCATACACTGCCCTTCTCACACTCACTTCGCTTCCTTTCCCAGATTTTACAGAAATTATTCTGAAAGAGAGGCAGGACTGCTGCTATTATGGCCCTGGTTAACATCTGGCAAAACTTTCTTTTCCCACTTTGGGCCTTTCACACTGCGAACCTCACGGTCAACGAGAGGTAGCTTAAAATACTTTGAAATCCTATCAAACATTTTAAAATACAGTAAGTTAATAAGAGGGCTTTATGATTCTGAAAGGATCTTTCATATAAAAGGGTATCTAAGAGTACAGCCAGAGACAAAGGATTAAAGATTAATCAGTCATTTTAAATTCTCTGTGCTGCTGTATATCAAAAAGAAACCCTCTTTATTCTCCTCTGAGGACGGACAGATGAAGAGCACAGACAGGATCACTTTCAACAAACCATCAGAAACAGAGCACCTGCTTGCTCCCTAACTTTTCTCTGCTCAATATTTTGCCTCATCTTGCTACCACTGCAATCTTCCCACTTCAAACAAATATATCAATCTTGGGAATGGCAGAAAACCTTTAAAAATAAAAACAAAAAACTGAAAGCAGATGCTGGAATCCCCAGCAAACTCCTCCAGCTGCTACCGAACCACTGGCAACCTGAGGCTGTTTCATTTGGATACCACTAACGGCAAAGAGGGAAATTTGCCTGCCAGACCTGCATGCCCAAGCTAAGCCAGCAAGCAGAAAGCCCAAAACCATCTGAAGCTATCAAATGCACTGAGGGAAGGCTGAGTGACAACACATCATACTTCCTACGGGCAACAGCTCCAGAGGGTTATTGGCTATGGAGGCCAGCTCCAGTGGAGATAAACAGCCAGGAGAGCCTCTTGTAGATCACTCATTTTTATTAATCCCACTTTGTATCTCCAGAAGAAGACTCTCGCTGCAGTATTTTAAAGACACAGGCAGGTTCATGTGCACTAATGGAGAACTTCAGGGTGCTGTTAATATTGATTAAAGTAAGCTATCATAAATTAATAATTAGTAAGGTCATGGTGACAGATTGATACGACACGCAGGTCCTCAAGCCTGATGTCTTATCAGCTCTGAAGAGACAGCCCGCTTGAAAAAAAGAAAGAAAGGAAAGGGAAAAGTCTTACAGGTGGCACTGAAGTGACAGCAGCATATAATATAAAAGCGCTTTGTCATTCACATAATGTCTGGGGTAATGAAATGAATTCACTTTCTGGCTTCCTCCAGTTTGCAGTGCCAAAGAACACTGTGTTATCAGCACAGATGGAGCATGCATGGTTCTGGAGAAGAGCCTGGTGCAAACTGCAAACTAGCTTCTCTGCATACCAATGAATCCCTGAGAATCAGACCTTTGCTGTCAAGTGACAGGTTTGGATGCTCTATAAAACTGAACTAATCCCAGTGGCCTTGTCTGCCTGCATGTACTGTCAGAGCTCAGCACAAGCAACAGGGAAGCATGGCACAGCCTGCAGCCATGGCCACTACGTTGGTGAGAGCGAGCAGGCAGATGAAGGATTTCACCCAGGTGCCAACACCTCTCTTGTTTTTTACCCTGGGGACAGCAGAGTGGCAAGAGAACTACAGTCATGGGGATTAAAGATGCATCAAAATTTCCAGAAAGAAAAAATGGGGCAGAAAGTTCCTGGGAATAATTTTGTGAATCAAAATAAAGTCCTAGGAGCTCCGCATACCTAGCTAGGTATAAGACAGTCTGAGATGTTACCCACATAGAAGAGCCCTACTACTAAGTTTATAAAAACAAATCTTCTCTCCATCTGTCTCCTGCCTCAGCACATAGTTATTATTAATATGTATCTCATATTCCTCTTTTGAAACCAAAAAGCCCTCTGCCAGTAGGCTTAAACTGCCTTAAACTAAAGGCAGGCATGGGGCACCTGTAGATCTTAGGCAAGGGTGAAGAAAGGTGGACACTCCAAATAAAGAAGCAATAAACCTCAAACTTTTATGAATTTGGTATTTGGAATTTTCTGAGCAGGCCCTCAACTCTAATCTCATTCCCACCACCCTTGCCCAGAGCCCATGGCTGGCTCCTACGTGTCCCACTGTGGTACTCTTAGTTCACTCCTACCAACGGAGCTTGGTCTTGTTTAACCAGGGGAACTGAACAATTACACAGGGATTATTTGCATGGTCTGAAGCAAACTAGATTCGGCCCCTATAAAGAACTGCTTTTAGGCAGCTGCTTTAAAAATTAAATACTGACAATAAACTAACATGAAATAAATCATTGAGAAGAAAAAAAAAAAACAACAAACCAACAAACATAAAAGATTGTAAAATAGAGGCATACCCATCAACAAACTCAGAAGTCTCTGGACCTTTGAACTCACCCCCACAACTCTGTACAGTCCTTGGTCATTAATACCTGTTAGGCAAAAGGAGATAAAAAATGAAGGCAGGAGATCAATCACAGTCAAATTTAGCATTCAAATCCCTCTCTGGGCAACAAATTCTGCTGCAAGGCAGACAAACTGCATGGCATTAACATAGTCATGAGAGTGAGGGCATGAAGTACTGCAAGAATCCTTTTGTTGCCCTGTATTTTTAAGATAACTTTATGCTGTTTTGATAAAGGGTTCATATATTTCAACTTCCCTTCAGAAACTGGGAGTAGAAGCCAGCAGGGGCAAACCTTTGCTTGAAAAAACAGAAAACAAGAGAGCAGTGGCTGTTTGCAGACTTTCTACAATGGCATTCTGGCTACATCAGCATCCACATTCTAATAAGGCAAGAACTGAACCACCAAGTGCTAAATTAAGATTTCTTTAATAAACATAATCTTGCCTTTTTCCAGCTATGTGGCTGACAAAAAGAGTTTGGATAAAATAAAGAAAAACTTGAGCCTATTCCCAGTCCTCCAAGCCAAAGCTTCTCACTTAATATCCAAGGCCTCATTCCAACCCACTGTGGTCCACGTACTAGTTCTATCCAGAGGCACTACCAAAGGTTACTCAATCTCCTACTTCTGGCGGTGCTTGGGATGAGTTGAGCAGCCATAACCAGCACAGGACCACCTTACTGCCATGCCTCTGTGTCTTTTGTTACACACTCCCCTGCCTACCCTTTTTCTCCCCCTGCTTTTACCTTCCTTCCTTATAGCGAGTGTTATCCTCAGGATAACAGGAACAGAAATTGAAGGAAAATGGATGAGGCCAGCCTCATCTAGGGTAGGATGTCCCTGTCCCCCTGACTGATTCTGTGATAGAAAGGGCAGGAAAGAAAAAGGGCAAAATGAGCTATGCCTTTGTCTGCTGCTTTGTTTCAGAATGGGAGATAAAACACTGCAGTCCTGAAGCTGGCACAGGTGTTTGAGAGGCCACATAAGAAGCCACCTACAAACATCACCATCCTCTCCCTCCACGCTCCCACTGGCCTGGAAGAGCAGCAAGGCCACAAAATACCTGCATCTCTCCTCCAGGGACATCTTTTCACGTAACAGATTATGTGGTGCTCTTATTCAAAAGATCCTTCAACAAAAGAAGACTTGTGGAGAATTCCCAGCTTCAGCAGCAAACAGTTCCAACCCAGGGAAGGAAAATTAAAACCATTCATATGAGAAAAACTTTCTTCCCAAATAAATATTAGATGAAGGATGTAAAAATCATTAGCCTTTTAATGAATTACTGTCAGACACAGCCCTAACACACAGCAATCATTCTCAATACTTTGGAGAGAGCTTCAGGTTTTCTACCTCCTCCTGCCTAACATCGCTACATCTTTTCATGATTCTCTCTCCCCTTCCTCTTCCTCACACAGGGCTGGTGAGGAGCAGCTGAGGGAACTGGGGTTGTTACGTCTGGAGCAGAGGAGGCTGAGGGGAGACCTCAGTGCTCTCTACAACTCTCTGCAAGGAGGCTGAAGCCAGGTGAGGGTTGGTCTGTTCTCTCATTCAGGGAGTGACAGATGATAGGAAAAAGCCCTGAGTTGTGCCAAAGGAAGTTCAGGTGGGACATGAAGCAAAATTTCTTCCTCAAAAGAGTTGTCAAGCCCTGGAACAGGCTGCGGAGGGAGGTGGTTGAATCTCCATCCCTGGAGGTGTTTAAAGCACATGTAGATATGGTGCTGAGGGACACGGTTTAGCAGTAGGCTTGTAGAGTCAAGTCTACAGTTGGACCCTATGATCTCCGAGGCCTTTTCCAGCCTCAAGGATGCCATGATTCTAACAGTGAGAGTGCAAGCTCTGCACCACTTACAGACTGTCAGCAAGCAACACCGCAAAGACCAAAAAAACACAACTCAAAAACTTTAGTCCTTGACTCCCTCCAAACAAGGAGACACTCGGAATGTGTCTTGGGAGCAGCAATTATTTTTCACTTCCAAGTTCTCGGAGGAGCCCAGGAAAATTCTGGTACAAAAGTAACACCAAGCTTCTTAATGCTCTGCCAAAATACCTCACACTTTTTTTTTTTATACAATGTCCTCCACTACTTTTAGTACACCAGAAGAAGCCTTCTGCATCGGATGTGAGAAGCCAAAATGCTGAAGAAATCCTGTCACAGTCAGCTCAGCTTTTGCTTAGCTCAGAAGTTGTTTTGTGACTTCCTGTGCTGCTAATACTAAGGCTTAGGGGGAACCAAAGTCTGCCGACCCCAGATGTACATTTATGGGCTTAAAAATGATTAAAGTCAAACCACAGAACCTACAGCTCGATATTAAACCAGACGTGGTATGCAAAAAGTCTCTGAAACGACAGCAGTATTGAAACTCCTACAATCCTCCAGCAATCATCACGAGTCTGTGATAGCAATTATCAGATAATTGATCAGCTCCAACTTCATCAACCTGAAAAAAGCACAGCTAATTGCTAGCAGACATCCAGAAGTGCCAAGAGGAGTATAATATTTCAATGGAGCTTTAAATGATACCTTTAAACACCTTCTCAAGTGATGTTTTATTTAAACCAGGCAAACCTGGTTTGAGACAGAACTATTTCTGATTTCATCTGCACATTTCAGCTCCTCAGCACAGCCCGGCCTGATAAGGCTTGGCATTTGGAGAGCACAATTGACAAGATGACTCATCCAAGGGCAGGCTTACCACCGACTGCAGCCTGGGAGGCTTCAGACGCTGTGTCTGCCGGCTCAACCACTCGCTACTGGCAGCGCAGCTTCCTTCATAGCCGCATTACCTCAAGATGTTTGCCTGCCCGATACCCACACTTGGCACAGGTACGCAGCGTGTGACACGCTTAGAAAACTCCAGGTACTGGAAGTAAACCCCCTCCCATCTACTAGGGTAAGCACGGCATGGAGGCAAGCTTACCTGGGGGCTGGCGCCGCACATGGGGCTGGCACCGACCAGAAATCGAGCTGCAAATCTGATTTCTGATATCCAACTGCACGGCACAGGAACAGCCATACAAGTGACACTCTAAATTCAAGGTAATGCCAGGGTTTTGCGGGTACGTGAGAAGGTTTTCTAGTTCCTCCTCACCACCTCGCTGCCTCCTGAGCAGACAGACAGCTCGATGCTGCCATCTCTCTCTGCCGCTCAGATTAGCAGCTCCACTACACCTAAAGCCAAGACCGACGCTGCTCTGACGAACACCTACCACATCCTCACAGAAGGTACAACCAACCACTGGCACGCAAAAACACGCTCCGAGTCTTCACAGTTCTTTGATGTTTCTATCCACTTTTACTCTGCTGCACTACTCTCAGTCCAGAATTAGAAATTAAATACTCCGTGGAGAATCCCAAAATGTTCTCTCAGAAACAGAACTGGAGCATGCAGCCAGGCAGCACTGCGCTCAGATGTGACAGACAGGCAGCAGCCTCTCCTGCCAGGTGAAGCACAGTGCTGAATCACAAGTTCAGATGCACTGCAACCAAGACACTGCTTCCGATTCTGCTCTTCATTCAAAGCCAACGAATCCCCTCTCAGCTTTAGGAAAGGGAACCTAACTGAGAAAAACATGATCCAGCCATTGACAAGTTTATCTTCAGTATCTGCTGCACTCTTCTTTCTGAATACCAGACTTGTGCTATGACATGACAAGACTATTCTCAGTTTCCACCCACACTAGACTGTCCTCTCTTCCCACCCACGTCAACCTCGCACCCATTATGATTAAAAGATAAAAACATGGCACAAGAAAATAGTCTCTGAAGAGGCATCTGTCCTCTTCTGCTGAGCATAACTTCCCTTTGATGTCTTATTAAAGTAGAATAATCAAGTCAAAATTGCTCTAAGAACAAGCATAGATATCCAATCTGCACTCAGTTTAATCTATCCACCCACAGCCAGGAGAGGAAATCCTACATCCAGCCCAAGAGGGCTGCTTGATCCCAACCTCCAGCCCAAGAGGGCTGCTCACAGAAAACTATTTGAAGACACCTGTATATCATAAGCCAACACTTAGTTTAACCATCACTGCAAGCATGTAAGGTACTGCAAGGTAACCAGGCACTGTGCTGCAGACCAAACCCAGCCTTTCCTTCCATGGCCACATGCTACCCTTCTGATAAAATCTGCCTCATTTAGTGGCAAGAGAAGATCCACCCTGTATCAAAGGCAGGGTTTTGCAGTGAAGGCAACTTCTCTGTAGGATGCCAGCTTTATCTGCAGTGTTTCCCAGCTGAAATACCCAGACTGTAATTGCCTCCAACTGAAATGTTTGAAGTGATGAGGCAGGCAAACCTTATTTGAAAAATATTGAAAAGAAGAAAATGAACAAAAAATAACAGCAGATAGAGCATGCTCTAATCTAGAATAACATCTTCAATGCAATAGACTGGATCAAGACCAAAAAAAAAAAAAAGTCCAGGAGAAAAAGGATTTCAGATTCTTCTTACTCTTGCAATGCCAAATTCTCAGTATCACAAAAGCAGCTTGGTTCTTACTAACAATGGTCTCTAGAGAGTGTATTCTGTAAGTCTCTGCTTTGGAGTATGACTCCACAGTGCCAGCAGTGTGCCCATGCCATTCTTCTGTCCAGGCATCTCATCTAAGCTGGAGACAAGGGACAACATAAATATTCCACACGCAGGCAGGGCTGATCATTACCTCGTGCTTCAACAGCACTGATGCACTTTCTGATGATGGTGAATCCTATCTTATCCAACTGTGCATCTACAAGGGGAAAAAATAGTTTTAGAAGTTTCATTAAAATTATTACGTTTCCATTAAAATGATGCCTGTCACTGAAAGTTAAGGCTGGACTGAATCTCATACTTCACACTTTTCAAGCTAAACTGTAACTATTCTGGAACGGGAACATTTCAATGCTTTTTCTCCTCCACAGCTCTGCTTAGGCCAAGTAAAGGCTTATTCTAGCAGCAGTGGCTCTACTGAATCTGTTCACAGCAGCAGCCTTTGAAGAATGGGATCTCTGATTAGGTGCATATGTTGGCAGATGCAAAATGGAACGTAGCAGTGCTTACTGCACCATCCACAACATCTGAGAGAGTTAACCAAATGGGACGAGGAAGTGCTTATGATGAAAAAACAATCATCAACAGCAGGGGTTTACTGACTCCTAGCCTGAGCCAAAGAGACTCCCACACCGAAGCTATGGGGCACAGGCACATCAGCTCCCAGCGGTTAATGAGCCAACCGCACTAAGGCAGATGCATTAGCAGGACAACAGCTGAGAACCACCATTCCTTTGTTCTTCTTACCTCGTTCTTCTGCTCCCCATCCAAGCTGCACTTGAAGGCTTACACTGCAAAAGTGCCCTGCCCCCTAACATCTGTCCTCCTCCTTGCTCCTGGGGACCCAGGCTGGCACCACAGGAATATAAACCTGTGGCAAAGCTTCTACCAACACCAGCAGCAAGCTCCAGTTTAAGCAACGATTGAATAACCGAAAAGAGAGGAGCGAGCATCACTTGCCAGGAGGTTACTGCTGGGTTTGCCCATAGAAAAGAAAGTTAACATTTCAAGCAAGCCACCTCTTCTACTTCCAGATTATGATTTACATTTTAAATACAGGCATTCAGTTTTTTTGCTGACCCTCATGTTCAGCTGTAATTGCTTTTAAAGCCATCCTCAGGCACTCTAACAGATGTGTATGCACAAGCTGGATTAAGAAATTGTGATGCATTTACATACCAATTAAGCCTTTTTTTTTTTTAGTTCCATTTCAAGCATGAAGTAAACTGGCAAAAACAATCAGAATGCTTCTCTAGCTCATGTCCAGATCGACAATTCTTACATAGGTACTAACTTGCACTGCTGTAAAAAATCTGTTAATTACAAAATCCACCAAAAAAAACATTCAGACCTCAGGAGTAAAAATAATTCATTGTTGGATCAACAGGAAATTTCCCTCTGGCCTTTCTCAGATGTAAAATGTTAACAAAAATGAGCTTTAACAGTAATTCAGATACTTACTCCCCTCTCGTTTGGCATGTGCTCTAGTCACACTGATGAGCAGCTAATGCAAAAAAAAGAGCACATGGACAGAAATCATTGCAAGCAATGTCATGAAAACAGAAACAAGACACCCCCGGTCCCAACACCCAGCAAGCACCAATCCAGCTGTCTGCAGCTACAGCATGGGCTCTGCAACTACAACTGCTCTCACAGCAGGATGGGAGGTCTCTGCCCCCTCAGAAAGCAGAGAAAGGCACCCTAAGTATTTCATATTAAACAAGTTCTCAAGAACTGCAGTCCCTTGGGGAGCAGAGCAGTGTCACAGCCACTGCAGCTAACTGGGCTTTCCATGCTCCTGCGTTTCTCTGCAGGTCCATTTCCTACAACTCAAGCTCACTCAAATGCTTTGAAGAATGCTGGGAGTTGTATCCCAGCTCAGCCAACATGTGATGGCAATAAACACCTCTGCAGATGGAATCCCTGTTTCCACAACAACCATGTCAATAAAAGCTCCTGCCAGAAGAGAGGCCCCCGACCCTGTCCTTGCCCCAAAATCCACGTTATTTCTGCCCGCAAGACCAACGTAGTGTTTATAAGAATAATCTGCAGCCTGTCTCAGGTCTGCAGTTCAGACCCACAGCCTGATGTGAACCAGACATTAAGAGAATTCAAGCATAAACTCATTCCCACTAATGGATTTTTTTTTTAACCTAGTTTTAAAAATATATGTATACGTACACAATACCATGTAACTAACTCAAATCCTGTCAGTGGAATGAAGCATGTCAGCAGAAGGCTAAGTGGCCAAGCTAGACATTTTTGAGAACACCAACTTCACTGTTGTGATGGGAAACCATTTATAAAAATCAGTTCTGCCATGGCAATGCCAAACACCTGAGCATCAGCAGCTCTCTCCACTGAGCTTTGCTGAGCTGCTCATCTCTCCTCAGTTCTCTTTCACTTTTATGCTTCATTACATCTATCATTTTGCAAACCACAGAATCTAACTCCGGTAGAGTACAAATGGAATCAGGAAGCAGAGATTGAGAGATTTTCTCCATTAAGCTCTAACTGGATTAAAGAAAAAATTAAATTAAGCTTACAGCTTCTTTTCCATCCAAGGCTTCCATCCACAGCTTTCTGTCTTCCTCAGAAAACGCCTGCATGGTCACAGGAACTCCAGGCCTGCAAATATACCAACAGCACACATCAGCAGCTGAAAATGCCTCCTCAAATTCTACTTCCAAGCACAGGAACAAGCTCGTTGTCCTAGAAGTCAGGGTTGGGTATTCCAGTTAATTACAGAACACTGCTCCTCTCTAAAATAAAAGATATAGAACTGATACAGACAGCAGGAAAAAGGAAAGTGAAGGTAAGCTGCAAAGTGTTTATTTGGAATGGCTCATTGCCAGCCTGGGAAACCCAGCACTTGCTGGCAGTTTTCTGAGTTCTAACTAAACTTTCCAGTGTCAATGTATCAAACAGTATTTATCTCCAGGCAATATTTCAAACTCAGTACATGCTGCATGAAATATGGTTTATTTGTCTTCAAGGTAAAGTCAAAAGAGTAAAGTCAAAAGTCTTTTAACTGACGTCCCTTCTCCTTGTCCTCCATTGGGAAAATGATCATCTAAGCAGCATTTCAGAAAGAAAATGCTCTCTATCAATATGAAGTCTTTTTCCTACCCCAAAAGACCTCTGCTCTCTCCTTAGGATTGAAATGTCTCTACATTTACCATCAGTAACCTCCAACTACAGATGATAGAGTAGCAACAAGAGACAAAGTGCCTTTCCAGTGTTTCAGCCAGGATGCTAGCACCCTCAGAACACAGAATCTAAGGAGAAAAGAAACTGCCTCAGCTGCGTTTTTGAAAGAGAACTCTAAAGATACTCAGCTACTTCCAAACTACACTCAAGTCACGCATCAGGCTGAACATCTGCTGCTGAGAGGTCTTTCCTAAGATAGTGCAGCCTCACCTCCTTCCACAGCAGAGGAAGAAAGCCCATGGCCAGCTGTCAGCCCCTGTATTTTTTAACTTGGACAAGCCAAGAGATAAATGTGCCCTCAGCTGATACCCAGGAAACAAGCTAATGGCCTGCAGCACAGAACTAATCTCCATGGGAACACATATATTATTAAAAGGAAAATGTCTGATATCAAGGTCACTGTGGACCAGTCGTGTCTATTATATCTGGGCAGACAGATGAATTAGATTTTTCCCACTTTGACCAGAGAAGAGAATGAAAAACTGTTTTTCAGGATGAGGGAACCACTGCTCTCCATCCATCTCTGTTCCAAGCCCAGACACCCTGCTGAGCAGAGATGACACAGAGAGGACAGGCTGACATTTCTCATGGTGCTATTTTAGCAGCTTCGCCAGACCCAGCTTGAAATCTGTTATTCACCCTGACCAACACACTGGCCCGAGAGAAGCTACATCCTCAGATGAAAAATGCAAGTTCAAAGCTGTAGACTTGTGACTAATGCCACCTGAGCTGTAGATGAGTGTCTTGTCATTGCTGTGGGAGCTGGGAGTTTCAGACACACTGCTAGTTTCACATTCCCCTACCCACTGCTCATTACAGAGCTGTGCATGCCTGGGACAGGCCAGGCTGGCCACATGATGTGGGCACAACCTCTGGTGCATATGGCCCTCAGCTTGAAAAAAAGCAAAAACTTATGTTTCCAGGATTTGAAGGGGGCCACAGGAGAGCTGGAGAGGGACTTCAGACAAATGCATGGAGTGACAGGATGAGGGACAACGGCTTCAAACTGGGAGAAGCTGGATTTAGAGAAGACATTAGGAGGAAATTCTTCCCCATGAGGGTGCTGAGGCACTGCCTAGAGAAGCTGTGGAGGGTTCAGCACTGGAAGTGTTGCAGGCCAAACTGGATGGGCCCTTGAGCAAGCTGATCTAGCAGGAGGTGTCCCTGCCCATGGCAGGGGATTGGAACTAGATCATCTTTAAAGGTCCCTCCCAACCCAAACCGTTCTATGATTCTATAAAACTTGTAAACCTACTACATGATGAATTAGAGTTGAAAGAATAATATAAGAAGCAAACATATTGATTAAAAACAGCTCAGAGGGGGTGGATGCAGCAGTCCACTAATCCATATTATCATCTAACGCTGGGGATGATCCTGCCCTGCACAGACACCATCTGCAGCAAAAGAAGGTGGCATTACCACAGCTGTATTTACTTGCAACACCCTGTTAAGCTGGACTCTCTCACCTCCATCAGTGAGGGAAGACAGCAATGCTGACACAAAACAGGATTTATCATATCTGAGTTCCTTTTAGCAAAATAAATACATAATCCTCTGCTGAAATAAAGCAACAAAAGGCTGGTGTTTCACAAAGGCAGTGACAAGTATATCCAGGATGTACCAGCCACAATTGGGACCAAAATCCCAACGACCTTATTTTCAGCCTGAGAACCCAGCAGAAACCCTCAGCAACATGACCAGCTTGGAGAGCAGGCTTGTGATACGATGTGGCCAAGAGTGAGCCATTACTGCCGTGGCCGTAGCCTTGCACTACAGCTACCTGCACTCCAAAGCCTAAGCCATGCTTCTGCCCTACTGTGTCAGCAATCCAGAACAGCTTCTCTTCTTCTGTCTTTTTATGTGAACTCAAACATGTCCACATTCAAGTTTAGATCCTCCCCGCTCTTGCCACACACAAGTAAGGCAAAATCCAGTGAGACATAGCAGTGCTTGCCTGCTCCTGCAGTGACTATTTCCCACCGGCAGTCTGGATGAGCTTGAAAAAAGAAAATGCAACAGCAATATGCCAGTAATGCAAACCAGGACGTAGCAGAGAGTGATTTCTGTGTCCAACCAGCTTACCTGTCTGAAGCCTCCAAGTCAAAACAGAATCTCCTGTCTGTGGTATCTATATTTCTTTTAGTACAATATGTAAGGACAAAGAGCTCCTCATCGCCCTGGAAAAGAAAGGGGTTTATGTGCTTGACTCAACACAAACCAAGTGAGGTAAATTTACGTTCCAATGATGGCAAAAGCTACACTGACCACAGATTGCTCTGCACAACTCTCTGAAAGGAGGCTGTAGAGAGGTGGGTGTTGATCTCTTCTCACAAGTCATGACTGATAGGAGGACAGAAAATGCCATAAAGGTACACCAGGGAGGCCTTAGGTCAGATATTAGGAGGAGTTTCTACACTGAAAAGGTTCTGAAAGACTGGGACAGGCTGCCCAGGTAAGTGGCTGATTGCCTACCCCTGGGTGTGCTCAAAAGGTGTCCAGAAATAGAGTTGAAGGACATGGTGTAGTAGTGACCCTGGCAGAATTAGATAATGGTTGGACCAGATGGTCTTGGAGGTCTTTTCCAATCCTGGTGGTTCTGTGACACTTGCCAAAGAACTCCCTGACGGTTGCTGTTCAGGTCTCTGCACAGCAGCACCTTATTTCCATGGCTGTTGATGGGCTCTAAGTGCAAAGATACTAAGTCCATATTTAGCTGGTACTTTACAGCATGGCACAGGAGTAGACCGGTACCTGGCTAGAAAGATTTGGCATCTGTTACAATATAAGCACCAAATGAGTGTAAGAGACTTCTCCCACTCCACTCAGGTAGTGCGTTTGGTAGGGAAGTCATTGCTACAGAAAACAAGTCAGTGTTCTTTACTACCTGCTATATATCTTACAGAATCAGTCTATTCCTAAGGCCAACCAACACTCAGATCATATTTTACCCTTTGGTATTCAGAAATCAAATAAACAGAAATCATCTGAGCACTGCATGAGTTGTAGCAGATTTAATCGAGAGTAACTGCACATTTTAGTTATTGCCTGGCTTGTTCAGCACCTCCAGACACAGGAGGGTGTCACTGAAGGAGGAACTGCATTCTGGGTTTCAAACTAGGAGACTTTTTAAATACAGCATTTTTGAGCCCCAAATGCTTACACACATAGTGTACTAACTACAAAGGCTTATTGCAACTAGAGCAAACCTGGATACAAAAAATGCAAAGAAGTCCAGAAGCAATGAGAGAAGGCAAGTGGCACTGACTGTCAGCATGGCAGCTTCTCCAGAGCTTTGGAAAGATTTTTCCAAACTCAGTGTAAACATAGCCAGCCCTCAAAATGAAGAGAACCATCTCCCCTCTGCTCACATCCCTTGACAGAATTCCAACAGCATGATTTTCCAACCAGGTGTGAAGGTAAGGCAGTAACATTGACTCAAGCATTATTTTCCAGCTTTGGATATGCTTTTTTCCTTGCAACAAAATGCCTTTCATCCATATTAATGAGTTCACTCAACACAGAATCTCTGAAAGTGCTGAGTGCCCTCAATTCCCAACTATTGCAATAGAATTAATGCCATTTAAAGACAACAGTGTCTTGGGTCTTGCTTATTTCAGATGATGTCAAAGATATCTGAAATTACGTTCAGTTGTCAGTACAAATTAGATTCCTACTGAAATCCTCTTCTCTAGTAGTTCTCTCTCTGAAAGAAAAATCTGACTAGAGAATATAAGAAAGAGATTTCCAAGTCTGTTGTGTTTTCCTGACTTAGATTTTAACTATTCAATGCCTTTTGGATAAACCAGATTCTCAAAGGTCAAACACTGTATGTTACCTGCACTATGTTGGCTGGTCCTCTAAAAGAAAGCAACTGGAAAGTCTGCAGGACTCTTACTTATTAATCCATCTCTTCCTTTAGGTTCATGTCTTTAAAGGGCAGAATGAATTGCATGAAGAAGGACAAAAAAAAGCAAGAGGGGAAGGAGGTAGAGAGGAGAAGTACTTGACAAATCTTAGGTGACATATCATCTCATCCTGATACGGGCTAAGTACAACAGTAGAACACAAAAATGTACTTACAACTTTCCCTCCTGATCTGTGTTCGAAGGGGATCATGGTGAACTTCTTTGTCTCTTTCATATAGGTGCAGTAGTGCTTCACCCAGCTGGAGCCAAATGGAGCAGGCCCTACAAAAGCAGAAGCATCACTGCTATCTCCTTTCTCCAGGTTGTTTGCTTTCCTCCCCTGCTTTCCAAACTGACCCTTAAAGAGCCCTACTTACCTCCTAGTGATTCAGTATTTAAAACTAAGGTATAAATGAAGGACTTAATGCAAACTATATAACGGGATATAAAAGTAAATCTTACTTTTTTCCTGCACATAGAGATAGCCTTCCATTGTGAAGTGATTTGCTCTTTTATGCTCCTGAGGATTTCTTCTGATTTTGTTCATCAGCTCCTCTACCTCTGACCTTGTTCCTTCAAAACGATTTCGTGCCTAAAACCCAAGTGGCAAGACCTATTAGCAGAGCAAGTGGAAGAAACATTCACTCCTCCTGGCAGACAGGAGTCACAGCAATGACCACAAACCCCCTTCTCCATCCCCTGAATCACTAGGAGGGAGAAGGAGATGATTCGGGAGTGAAGTTAAGCTTGGGAAGAGGTGAGGGCTGGCAGAAAGATGTTTTAAGATGTAGGTTTTATTTCTTATTATCCTACTCAGATTTGGTTGTTAAGAAATTAAATTAGCTTTTATTTATTTCCCAAGGCACATAGGATTGCCCAAGCCAGTAACTGCTGAGTGATCTCTCCCTGGCCTCCTCTTGACCTGTGAGGCTTTCATTATATTCTCTCTCCCCTGTCCAGCTGAGGAGAGTGGCTGGGCATCTTTGGTGGCACCCGGGCATCCAGCCCAGGGTAGCTCACTCCAAATAATTATTTATAATGCAGGCCATTTTAGGATGCTGAGTGCCCAATTTCCATGTACATTTACTCTCCAAGTTTTCTGATACTCTTGAAAATTCCAGTGTGGTTTTGCTGCTGGCTGCTGTAACTGCAGGGAGCACACAAAGGCTGCCAGAGCCATTTCTGAAGGAAATGTGCTGACCTCTTCAGAAAGAAGTGAAATACTGAGTGCAAATTTCCTTTGGATTTCAATATTTAAGTTTCCTTAGGAAAAAAAAAATAGTACTACAGGTATTGGCTTAACTCATGAGATTCCTCCTAGCTGTCAGGAAGAAAAGGATTTTCTGTTGGTGGTGAGAAAAAGAAGTGACAGGAAGGTCACCCACTGTGTATACGCATTGGCACCACACACATGCCAAATGTTTTGATCACACACAAGCAGGACCAAGCAGAAAAAGCTCCACCAAACCAAACAAAGCCCAGTTTATTATTCCTGAGTCTCTCTCATTCCAAAGCCTGCAAGCAGCCACATGAGAAATATTTATGGGAACTTTACTAAAAGTGACCAGAAAGTAAGCATAGCATCCACAGGTTATATGCCAAGACTACACAAATAACAGAGCAGTTCACACCTGGCCCAAGAAACTCTTCAGTTTGGACTGAAAAACTCTGGCAAGTGGCCAATGAGTAAATACCAAAAGCAAAGCAGCCACAGTAATACCTACCTTTCCCCACACCACACAAACTGCACACTGATGCACACTGAAATGCCAAGCTGAGGTTTGCCCCAGTTGGCAGATGTGTTTTGAGGAAAGCAGTGCTTCCAGACACATGCCATGTGTCCTGCTGCCTTTGAGAGCACCTCTTTCTTTCTTTCTTTCACTTGGGAGGGGGAGCAAGGGAAAGCAGGGATGGAGGCAGGGTAATTCTCAAAGTCCAGACAACCTGAGGGAAGGGAAGGGGAGGGCAGGGCAGTTACCACAGCCACATTGCCAACTCCCAAATCACTCTGCATATCCACCTAGGCTGTCTGTACTGAATCTTCTACCCTACAACTCCTAACATGTCCATCCAGTGTCGTGCCAGAAGCTTTGCTTTACCACAGCCCAGCCCTAGTTCACTTTTGATCTGAGATGTGGAGCACAGTGGAGAATGTGTCCTGTCCTCTTCAGGATCTTTTCAGATGCTTCCTTCTATTCTCTTCCTACCTCAGACAGTTGTTAAGCCTCCCCTCTTTTCCCTCCACAGCTTTTTGAGATGCAGGTTGTTCTTCCTACATGTTCACAAAACCTGAAGCTCTGATGTTCACTCTTTGGGCTTTCTCGGGGCACACTACAGCCCCACTCAGTCAGTTGCAAATGCAGCCATTGAGAGTAAGTGGCTTTCTTATGGCTCAGCACTCCTTCAGACCACTTCATTGGCTCTTTTCCACCTACAATCTGAAATCCCTCTCACGTTCCATTTCTTGCTCACTTCATCCACTGCAACTCTGTGCTGCTCCTCACTCTGTTCAGCTAAGCAGGCAGAAGAAAGCCTGTCCTGAGATCTCATCCAGAAGCACTGACTCTGGCCACAGAAGTCTGTTTCTGAAGTCACTGCTACTCAGTTTCTCTACCCAATCCAAACACTAGCTCAAGAAGAACCTTGAGATTTAAACACTTGGGGAGACAATGCAAGGACTGGCATCATGCCACACAAACCGCATCACCATGCGTTACAGCTACTGTAATCCTCTTCTACCTTGCCAGCTCCCTGCTCTTGCCTGCTGGCTAAGCCATTTCTAAAAACAGACTGCAGCCTCTCAGAAGCAGTTCCTGTGTCTCAATCCCACATGCCCTTAGAGGTCAAGAAAGCAGATGCACCATCATTAATTGCTTATCTGCAGTAAGGTACATGGTTTGTTCCCTACCAACAAGGCTGTGGCACGGCCAAGTTCCCCTTCTCTTCAACAACTCTCAAAGTAGCAAACAGACCATCTGAACAGGGACTGTCAGTCCCATTGTTGCAGCCTGTCCTTGCTTGCTGCTCTAGCAGTCCTGAGTGATCACAGGCAGCTATTCAGTGTGAGGGTGCCTCCATCAGCCTGCCCTGGAAAGAACACATCCTTTTGTCAAATACACCAAGTCTCCTCAGACAGTTCTGTGTCCCAAGCCTTCAGAGATGTTCTTGCCTGAAAGGGCTGCTTCAAACCAAAGAGAAACTCAGGTCACTCTCCTGCCAGAGACGCCAAAAGAAAAGGCTGGTAAGCTCAGCTCTTCTTTCCTTCTCTTAGTTATGGATAACGCAGCCTTGTCAAGTCACAACCTTCAGGCATGACCACCACACACTTGATTTCAAACCCAGGTAAACCCCTTGGCATTTCATTACTTGGAGCTCTCCAGTGGGGTATGCCTTCTAATCAGACCACTCGTTTCATGACAATCTCCGTGTCCTGTCCCTGAAAAAACCCTGGAAAAAGGAGTGGGGCCCCTTTACTTCGGGGTTGCTTTATAGAGTATTAGAAACGACGAAATGTTGCCTGGAATTAGCAACGATTTGCTCAGTGATGTGGTTGGGTAGCCAGGAGATGGCAATATATCCCCAGAGTTCACAGGCAAGGCTCTCACACTGAGGACTGGCAACACACCCCCAACACAGAGTCACTTCAGCGCCAGATGTTACTCCAGACACTAGAAAAGGCAGAGATGTCCACTTCGACTTACATTTTGTATGTTTATCTGCAGGGCCATTTTGTAATGATTGAAGTCTTTAGCAAGCTCATATCCTTGGTGATAGAAAGTGAACAAACCCTGAAAAAAAGATAATACCTGAAACAGAAAAACAAACCCAGATTCATTAGGATGAAACACTCCACTCTCCAGCATGGGATTGCTGCAAGAGCCTTTCTGTGGCAAGATCAGAGATGACAAAATGATTATGTTTAAACAAACCCCCACTAATGCCTACAATTTACTACTATTTACATCCAAACCATCACAGAATTGTTTCATTTGGAGAAGATCTCCAAGATCATCAAGTCCAACTCTGCATATAGACAGTTTTGGGTGGTCCTGGCTCTGGAATTCACAACTGACCTCTGCAATGCATTGCCTCCCCCCGCCCCCCCAAACTCTCCCGTGTTGTTTTCATTCTGCTGTTCTGATACCACCAACATCTGGAACATATATTAGCACACAAAGAGGTAATGATCACTCTATCTTCCAGTCATCATTTCCCTGCTCACACCCCTCCCACAGCCATGCTGAAGTGACTTTCATAATGGAGTGAGCTGTTCCAAGAAGGAAGCTTTCCCTCCAGTAACTTCATCCATCGCTGCCTCCTGTCTGCAGATCTGACTACAAAGCTAAAGCACGTGGCAGAATTTTTTTAGAATAAGCTCCTTTCAGAGCCTTCAGTCACTGACAGTCAGTTGCACCCCTTGATTTCTGCACAGATTCAAGTGCAGTTAAAAATCAAACGTCATCAGGCTTCCTGGTAACGAGCTTTTAGCCAGTAGCACCTTCTTAATTGATTTATATTTGCATTTCTTCACTAATAATCCTATATGCACAACCTTCCTATTGAAAATTAAATTCCTTACACTAGTCAAAAATAACAATTCAGCAGTTAAAATAAACACACAGAACAAATGCAAGAAGCCTAAGCCCAACATAGAATCACAGAATCAGCCAGGTTGGAGGAAACCTCCAAGATCATCCAGTCCAACCTATCACCCAGAGGTTTTGGCAGTACAGCACAAGCTATCATGCACATGAAGAAAATCAACATCAAGGGATCCAGAAGCCATGAGCTAGGAGATGCCTGGGCCAAGTCTCAGGGATTTGCCCAGATGGAACAAGAGTGCTTTAAACTCTCTCAAGGCACATAGTTCCATATATTTTCCCTGAAGATAGGGCTCCTTGGCTTTTGGCCAGTCGCAGCTCCTTCCCCAGCTCTTGTGAATGACAGAGCGGGCTGAATTCACCAGTACTTACAGGTTCCACACACTCAAATTTCTTCCTCTCCTGTATCTCCTGCAGCTTGCACACGTACTCAAGGGACAGCTCGTAGAAGTGTTTCCTATTCTGCTCCACTTGGTTATCTGCCTGCACACAGAACACAGCCACTGAAGTTTCACAGCCATTTTGCAGACAGCTTCAAAGTCACACATGTATAGCATACAAGAGGCAAGCAAAGAGATCCTTTCTTCCAGAGTGGGATTTGTTTCCTTGTGTAGCTCTCCTTCCCCTCCTCTTAAATGGCAGCAGAGCTCCCTGTAACTAATTAACGTATGCTGCTTTGAACCAGCAGGCTCCCTTTGCAAAACATTCCACTAACACCCCCTTAGGCTTCCTTTCTACGGCACTCAAGCCAAATACATCAGAGCAGGTACTTCTAGAGCACTGAAATGGTGCCTGCCCAAGCAAAGAGATGGGGCTAGCAGCATCTTCCACTAGAAAACGAGGAAATGTCTCTCCAAACTAAGGAAGAAAATGTCATTGCTGAAATCCTGTAAAATTGATAACTCACATAGCTGCTGTAAAGAGCCAGAACGTTAATGCACCCATCCCACACCTGTGCTCACTCTGGTTGGCAAAAGAGCAGTTAAGAAAAGTTCACTTATTAGTAAGACTCTTCAACAAGGTTCCACATAGCATTAAACATTTTAAAATGTAGCTTTACTGGCTGCAGCCTTGCTGAAATGCCAACGATATACTAGAGGTGAACAGTTCTCTTTCAGGTCTCATTCACCTGGACCCAATAATAACTTTCCAGCACAGATGTATTAGTTCATTATTATTTTAAGTACATGATGTTTCACAGTTCAGTGAAGGCACAAAAACTAGGTAAAGGAACCCTTTATTACAACACATTATAGAGAGGTTATAAAGTGATACTCCAAGTGATTAACTCTAAGTGATACTCTTTGTGTGAGAGCATCAAATGCTTCAACATTAAATTGCAAAAGAGAATGGAGAAAGGGTTAGGTGACAGGACCAGACTTACTATCACACAATCTCAAGTACTAAGTCTATATCCTTCAGGCAGAACAGTGAGTGCTGCGCTTTAAGAGGATAAGTCAAATTAGCCTTAAGACAGTTTTGCCTTAAGATGTGCTTTGCTTTGCTGCCCTGTGCTAGGAATCTGTCAGCAGTTAAAGGGGCTTAACAGGAAATGTCATGAAAAAAATAAAGCACCGATAGGCACAGGGGCGAGAAAACAATTCCAAAAGGCCAAGCCACTCCAAAGCGTCCTATAAACAATGCAGCACAGTGACTGAGCTGTCAGCAAGGCTTCTGGTCATGGAGTAGTGAAGGGTAGCCATAGCAAGACTGAAGTGGGTCTGCTAGGACACCTGGCTACTCCACACCAAGACTACCCCATACACACCAAAGTCCCACTTCAGCCTGCCTCTCTTTCTCTTCTTTTTCTGCAAGGAATGTCAGGAACATTGCTCTACTAAGAGGGCAGGAGGCTACACCAACATACGACACACTCCACAAAGGGCGTGCTGCCATCAAACATTTGCCTGTATCCTTCATGTACTCCAGTCAGGAGCTGACAGAACTACCCTTGTGTAATATTAAATTAGGAAGCTGCTGTCCAATCACAAACATCTATTTTCTAAGCTTGTGCAAGAAAGATTTTCCTGTTTAACAGTCTGATGTGCTGCAAGTCCTTTTCCTTCTTTAAATGAACAAATGGAAGAGCCTGACTGAAGGATTTCAGATTTTTTCTTCATGAAACTTTGAGGGACATTTAAAACAAATCTATTTACTCTTTCTACTTTTCACATATGCTTGAAAACGTCAAACTATATTTGACACAACTTCAAAATGCCTCTTTCAAGCATTTTGTATTTTTCCACTGAGGATAGGTCTCATTTTAGACACTGAAATATGGTTCTCAAGATTACAGAATCATCATACATGGCTTAAGTTAGGCCTTAGAGATCCACAGACAGGGGCACCTCTCCACTAGACTTGGTTGCTCAAGGCCTCAAGTCAGAGATCAAAATTAATGTTTTTGCATTTTTTCTGTATCAAGTTCCTTGGCAGCTGAATGTGACAAAAATGCAGGCCCTGACACATGGGCAACGCCCGTTAACTTCACCAGAACATCTCAGCTCTCCAAAGGGCAAATGTTCATGCATCTCAGAGCCTAGGTTGCAAGTGCAGTGTGGAGGAGCATCATCCTAGTGGAACTCAACACACTTCACCACTTTCCAGCTATCTTGCCACTTACATTAACCATTTTTAATTAAAAACACTGGAGACTACTTGAGGTGAGGGAAAAGGTAGGGAAAAGAGTTCTCTTGGAGGAAAATATTAATAAGAGTTTCATGACTCAAGGTATTAATAGATTAAGCATTAACAATTCTGACATAGTTGCATTTATCTGGGAAAAAAAATAATCCATGTGCCTAGAGCAAGTCTCTGCAAGATCTCTCTGTGGTTGTGCCACGTCCTATTTACTGTTGCTCCAGAAATAAAAGCTATTACAAATAAGAATGATGATGATAAACCCAGAGAGACAGAAGTCATGCCAGGCAAAACAGATCTGGTTTTAAGTTAGAAACCAGCAACAAACCTTTTTGTAGCATTAGTTGAAAAAGTGGACTTTCAAAACCTGAGAAGAAAAGCACTAAACCACTTCTTTTGGGAATAGAACTCTTGATGCACGTTGCATTAAGCATTCAGTCAGGACACTGGAACAACAGGCACAATGCAATGCAAATTACCTACACTGTAAAACTTCATCAATGTGGAACCAGACAGATGTTTGGGTTGGAAAAGCCTCGAAGATCGTGGCCAGGGACACCTCTTCCTAGATCAGCTTGCTCAAGGCCCTATCCAACCTGGCTTTCAGCACTTCCAGGCTTGGAGCCTCCACAACTTCTCTGGGCAGCCTGTTCCAGTGCCTCAACACCCTCATGGGGAAAAATTTCTTCCTCATACCCCATCTAAATGCAGCTTCTTCCAGTTTGAAGCCATTAGCCCTCATCCTGTCACTCCATGCCTTTGTCAAAAGCCTCTTTCCAGCTCTCCTATAGCCCACTTCAAATCTTGGAAGGTTGCTCAAAGGCCTCCCCAGAGCCCTCTCTTCTCCAGATGGAACATGCAAGGCAGGCACGCAGTGACATGTAAGAAATGCAGTTTCTCACAGGATTTGCCACTTGCTATTCACTGAATTACATATGAAAAATTTTCCATGCTGTTCAGTGCGTCGCACATATGCCAAGTAAAGCCCTCAATGCTAGGTGTATGCCACTAAGTTCAGCAAATGCTGGGGTTTTTTCCACCAATCTTTCCAGCTGACACAAATGCTCCTTTCATCACTGGGAATGTTGGGTTTCACCTGAATAAAACACATTTATCTCTTCAAAAGCCTTTGGCTTGCATATGAAAAGGCAGGCAACAATACCTCTTGTAATTGCAGCTCTTTCTTCTTAGCTGATAAATTCAAATGCTTTTCTAACAAACTGTAGTTCTTCTCTGTCTCTTTATCAAACTTCTTCTTCTCCTCCTAGAAACAGAAACAAAACCATTCATTTGTATATAAAAATGTGAGAAAAACAGAAAAGCCTCCTCCATTTCTGAACTACTTGACTACTATATCTTTCAAAATGCTACTTAATCAGAAGCAGAAAGAAACAAAACATCGCAGCTCCAAACAACTAAGGAAGAATTTCCAACTAATTTTTTGAAGTGAAGGCTAACTCAAAATTAAATCCCCTTGCATCATTGTGGTGATGCACACAAGTGCTCACATCATCTAAGTTTTAAAACCCCCCTCAAAAATTAAAAGCAATAAATCTCTTCTGGATTGGTTATATTTTCCATTCTTTACAGTCCAAACCCCAAAGTGAATACACCTCTCTATTTCATGGAATTTCTTGAAGCCATACAAAGAGTTCTCTGCTGAATTTCTGCTTCCATCAGGTTGTTGCTCTGCCCATGGTTTTAAAGAATAAAGAATAAATAATAAATAAAGACTTTTGAAAGAAAAAAATCCCCACAAATACAGATCATGCTAGCAACAGAGAAACCCTCACAAACATGCAGGAATAGGCACATGCAAATTCATTTCTCTGACCACCAAAAGCAAGGTATTGGAAGAGGAACAGCCTTATTGTTCCTAGGAACTCAAGTTCTTGGATCTCACTTAGCAGGAGCCACTGTAAAACAATCCTTTTCTGTGCTCAGTTCTAGCCACTGAAGACTTTCACCAAGAATAACCCAACAGACAGCTTCTGTCTGTATCCTCCCCATCACTATATTCTTTCCCACTCATACAGAGGCAGCGAGTTCTTTATGCAATGCAAGAAAGTAAGACAAAGGCAATTTTCTCTTTGCAGGTTGACAGGATGTGATTACAGGCACAGAGACGAGTGAGATCATTTGGACAGTTAATATCTTTCAGCCCTTGGCTGTGCAACTACAAGCAAAGACAAGGCAGAAGAGGGTTACCCATGAGGAAGGGGAGCAGGCTGTTAGCAGGATTGCTCCTAATCCAGACACAAGAGATAAGAGAGGGGGAGGAGAGAAAGAAAGGAAAGGACACATTCTTCTCTTCTTGAAGCATACTTTCCGTTTGTTTCTGAAGCAAGTTCTCAAAGTAGGAGATAAAAAAAAAAAAAAGAAGAGTGTGAATACATGAAATATACAGAGCAGCAGCTCTCTGCCAGATACATGTCACTACTGCAATGCAATCCGAGGAGAGAAATTAAACAAATTTATCAGAAAGGCAATGAGGGACAAACCTTTACAGCTCCTAGCTGCTCTTTCCTAAATCTTTCCAAGGGTTTGATCAGAGTTTCAGTAACACTGAGTGCCTAAAAGAAAAAAAAGCATAGGTTTGGGTTAGGTTTCTGTAGCCACTGACAAAGTCACTTCAGCACCAGCAATGAAAAGAAAAAAGCAAGCAAGGTGTGGGGTAAAGAGGAAGCATGCACGGTAGGAGTCCTCAGTCCTAACTCAGAAGAAATACAGAATCACATCTCTGAATCCACCCAAGCTTCTGAAATGCCCATCCCTCATTGCAACCCACTACCAGGAAAATGAAACCTACAACAATTGCAGAAATGTCGGAAATGTACAGACTGAAGCCAAACTGCAATCCTCTTGCAGGTCAGGCTGATGGTCTCAGTGCCTGAACAACAGAGTGAGACACAGGACAAATGATTTCTGAGGACACCCACACCTCTGCAACAGCAAACACTACAAACGACGCAGAATAGACTACCAAGTAGCAAATAATCCTCAAACACACAGTTAAAGCCATTAAGTAATGAACACATATACTAACAAATACTTAAAAGTACATTAAGAAACTTTGTAAGTCAACCTAAGTTATAAAATCAAGAGATATAAAAGTCAGGAAATGAGGTTTAGTTGACTGGGTGAGCACCTACCAGTGCACTTCTAACAAGCAGCCTGAGCCACACTGATGAAAAAGGGTAAGAAAAAGACATAATATGCCATTAAGAGACAGAAAAGTGCATCTTACTGGACCTGGACACCAGCCAGAGTCTGTAGCTCACATGGAATTTCAGTGGAGATGAAGTGTGGTGCAGTTTGGGTTTGGTGCAAACAAAGGCTTCAAATTTTAAGAAACATTTGATGTTTCAGTGAAGACTGGAATTTCTTGAACACAGTAACAGAAGCACAGAAAAGGTGAGAGCCTGGGAAGTGAGGAGGAGCAGGTGGGATCCTTTTTAGTCTCAGTCCTAGAGCAGCCCAACAGGACTGGGGCTGTCCTGCAGGGAGCAAAGCAGAGCTCCTTGGAAGCCTCCTTAGATACAGCCTTCTTAGAAGGCTTTTTCCTCTCTTTCTTTTGTCTTCCCTTCATAAATGAGAGGTTTCAGATAAAACACTGCAGACTTACACCAGCTTTCTGGAACACTTCTGAAAAGCTCTTATCTTAAATCACAAGAGGGATGTATTAGAGATGTGGGACAACACAGATCCTAATAGTGCTGTCTGCTCCCACCCAGCCCAGAAGCCATGCAGGGATTACTGTGGGAGTCATCCTACCAGCTCACCCTAACTGAAGCAGCTCAGGTTTCTAAACAGCCACAGCAGCATGCTAATCCCTATAGCTAACCAGAACCCCAAATATCTGGCAAGTCTGGGCCAAACTGCCTGTTGCCAGGTCATCAATGCAGCAGATGCTTCCTAACTTCAAAGCACTGGTTCTCGTGGCCCAAATTTTTTCTCTCTGCATCCACTTCCCGATTTTGGAAAAAAGCACAAAACCAATCTTAAAGTATCCTTCAGAGTACCCTTGGTTGAAGGCAAACAAGGATGCAACCTGGTAATTTTCTCTTTCAAAAGTGTACAGCAGCACCAGGTTAACCATGACACAGGAGACCCTTGCATTGGGCTGGAGGGTGGAGGAAGGACAACGAACAGATACTTTGAAGAGTTCATCCTAAGGCTTTGGAGTGCTCTCGGTGGCTAGAGAACCATTTATTCCCTGAGCTGCCTCTGCTTCCACCAAAGGAGCACCAGGGCAGTCAAATGCCCCAAAGAGGAGAAGAGCTGTGGTTCCGGGAAGGATCCTGCCCCCTGACAGGGCCTTGAACACAAATCTGATGAAGAATAGCTAAAGACACTGGGGCTGATTAGTCTTCAGAGAGGAGACCTCATTGCCTGCTACAACTATCTCAAAAGAGAGTGGAGCGAGGTGGGCATTGGTCTCTCCTCACATGCAACAAAGGGAAAGAGCCTCAAGTTGTGCCAGGGGAGGTTCAGGTCAGATATTGGGAAAATTTTCTTCACAGAAATGGTTCTCAAGGACTGGAACAGGCTTGCCCATGGAGATGGTGGAGTCAGCACCCCTAGAAGTGTTTAAGAGAGTTGTGACTGCGGGGCTGAGGTTTAGCAGTAGTGGTGGAATTGCGAGCTCCTGGACTTGGTGATCTCAGAGATCCTGTCCAGCCTCAACAGTTCTCTGGTTTTATGGTTTTACACTGGAAAGCAAAGCACAAAGGTTAACACACAGCGAGTGCTGAACATGAAGTCTGTGGGCTCAGAAAGAAAACCAAAGCACCTTGATGTAACAAAGTACAAAAAAAGAGAACAAGAGAAAACCCAAAAAGCAAGGCAGAAGCAGAAGAGGATGCGGTTTACAAACCAGCAGGGCTGGCTGCAAATCACTCTCTCTGCTCCACTCCTGTGCAGCGTTAACCATGGGAACCACCAGAGGAATTTGTTTGAAGCAGAAGATAATCTTTAAATCAAAATAGGATGTTCCCTCAGCAACTGCCAACAAACAGATTCCACTGCTGCCAGTGATACGATAAGGCAGTAACTCTTTCATTAAAAGCAAAAGAAGCCTCTACTCCTCCTTCCAAAAAAGGCATTTTTCATCTTCAACAGCTTCAACTCTTCCCTCTCCAGCAGAATTCTGCCTCCCATGCACCATTTATGACATCTCCTTTGCTTTTCTGTGTCTGAGCTCTTCAGTGTTTCTTGGTGAAGGGAGATCTTGTAGATATTTGGTCATTCTCCTGCAGCTCCATACCAAGTCCATATATAAAAATAAAAGACTATTTCCTCCTCACTGAAACAAGCACGTGTGGGAGTCTCTATGGATATCAAGACATGACTGGTGAATTAAACAATGAGTTGTCAAGCTGCTCTTCTGACCAGCAGAAATAAAAACAGAAAGTTTTTAATTAAAATATTATTAAATAGGGAGGAATCCACACTGCTTGCCAGTACTTAGAACCCAGTGCACGTCATGAAAAGCAAAAAAAAAAAAATCTATGTACTTCTCTGTAGAACAAAAGTATTATTTACTACCCTGCTATTCACTGGTAATTTCATTTATTTACAGCTTGGGAATTCAAAACAACACTTTTATTTTTCTTTTAGAACCATGAATAACAGCAATGGAAAAAAAAAAGTAACATTATGATTCTATGATTATTGGAGCACAAGGATAATGTTAATGATTAATTTTAATTAATTATTTTTAAGCTAAAGGCTGCTCAGATGTGTTTGTCATTATCACTATCATTATCTTCCTTAAAAATTGGTATCATGTTAAAATGCAAAATGTCCATGACAGGCCTTATGAGGCATTCAAGTTACATATTCAGTACTATAAAATTACATGTTCTTTCCTCTTTCAACTTCTGTCTTGACTCTTAAATTTCATCCCCTCTACTCCTCTAATCCTGACAGGTTATGATGATATGAATGCACTATTTTAAAAGTACCCCAAAATTCCTTTTTTTTTTTTTTCCTTTGTATCTCTGATCTATCCAAACCTACCTGAGAGGACACTATGCTCAAAACTCTGCCAAGTCTAAGTGTACCAACATGAAGAGAATTTATTCTATCTTCACGGTGTAGAATCTGTCCTCAGAGTGTGGAATCTCCTGTATACTTCCAGTGCAAACTTTGCATATAAAGATCCTGACAAAGAGAAATGGCTGCTCAGGAAAGGAAATGTCCATTTCTTAATGGACTTTTAATGGATTATTATTTTTTTTTAATGCCCATTTTCTCCACGCCTAGCAAAGCTCATTGCTGCACATAAAGATGCCACTGAAAGGCGAGGAATTCAAGAGCTAACAACAACTCCAGTGTTCAGCCAAGAATGAACTGCTCCATCATTGTCAGCACTTCCTCTGCCACAAACACTGGTGTCATTAACAAGCAGCAGAATCCAAACTGGGGACAGCTTTACAATACAGATTCCAAACATTTCCTATGGATGAAATAACACAACCAAAATTCTCTAGTGAGTTATGTGGATGCATGTGTGAGACCACAACATTATCTGGACGAGGATGCTAGTGGTAAGGGAGCTTCTCGGCCACATTCACTCAGAGGCGAGAGGAAGACACCACAACTGCCTTTCTACCTTCTTTTTTTTTTCCTACAACAATCATTTTGATTTTATAGGACAAATTCTCCCACTTTGCTCTTGTGAGACCCCACCTGGAGTACTACATTCAGTTCTGCAGTTCCCAACACAAAAAGGACATGGATCTGTTGGAGCAGGTAGCCACAAAGATGATGGGAGAGCTTGAGTACCTCTCCTATGAAGGCAAGCTGAAGAAATTGGGGCTGTTCAGTCTGGAGAAAACAAGGCTCTGGGGAGACCTTAGAGCAGTCTTCCAGTACATGAAGGGGACTACAGGAATGCTGCAGAAGGATTTTTTTCTAATAAGGGGCTGTGGTGATAGGACAGGGGGCAATAGTCACCGCACACCAGGTAACAGCAAGCTATTCAGGAACACTGTGTTAAGAGCATGATCAGAGGGCTAGAACACCTCTCCTCTGAGGAGAGACTGGGGGAGTTGGGGCTGTTCAATCTGGAGAGGAGAAGGCTGCCAGGTGACCTTATTGTGGCCTTTCAGTAACTTAAGGGGGCTACAAGAAAGCTGAGGAGGAACATTTTAGGATATCAGGTAGCGACAGGACTGGGGGGAATGGAACAAAGCTAGAAATAGGTAGGCTCAGACTGGAGGTCAGGTGGTGAGAGCCTGGAAGGGGTTGCCCAAGGAGTTGGTGGAAGCCTCATCCCTGGAAGTGTTTAAGGCCAGGCTGGATGAGGCTCTGGACAGCATGATCTAGGGTGAGGCATCCCTGCCCACAGACGGGTGTTGGAACTGGCTGATCCTTGTGGTCCCTTCCAACCCTGACTGATTCTATGATTCTAAGAGAGCACTTAACCTGTGAAATACTCATGCACTTCAATGCCTCACAGTAAGAGGCAAGCATAAATGTAAATAAGTAGATGTATATATTTGCATAGGTTATTTAAATTGTACCTTTAACCTTTTGAATGTATGCCTTTGAACCTTAACAACTGCTTTGAACTCGGGAAATCACAACTGGGAAACATCTACCCTGCTCTTTTAACAGAGGAAGAATTCTGCAGTTCTGCACTGAAACTGAAGAGAGCAGTCAGAAACCTTCTGGTCATCTTCAAAATCCAGGGGAAATAAAGGACATTCTTAAGAAAGACAACTGAATGCTTTTGGAAAAACAATCCTGATGAGTATTTTGCATCTTAATGGAAAATCTCTGGGTCCCTGACACAATTCCAGACATCTGTGAAGGCAACATACCCTAATATGCTCCATGGGAATATCCTTAGAGCTCATGCCACAGTCTAAAAAAATAATTTCAGAACAGCAGCTGCTGGAAATGATCTTCACCAGTCACCACACAGGCACTGAGACAAAACTCAGACTTATGGGCAGTGTTAGACCAATTCCCTCTAGAAGTGATGCTTAGCATTGGCTAGACTGGAGATGGAAGAGGCCACACATCTGCTAACACAGAGAACAGATTCTCTTTCTATTTGGAAGTAAAATTCGCCCCACAACATTTTCTCCTCCCCTGTTTTTCATCAAACTGTCACTGTTCTAACAAATACTGCATTTCGTCCTCTACTTATCAAGAAGCTGATTAGCTGGCTTTTGGGGTGCTAATGCCTTCTGGGTAAGCACTGGCATGAGACCAAAGCCCTCAGTAATACTGATTCGTGGTCTTCAATCTGAAAACCAGACGAGTTTTACTGATCAGCCAGTCAGCACTAGATTCTGCACAGCCAGCTGTGCTGGGCACCTGCCACTGCTGAAGATCGAGTCAACCTGGGCTAGTGGAAGGTGTCCCTGCCCATGGCACAGAGTTGGAAATAGATGATCTTTAAGGTCCCTTCCAACCCAAACCATTCTATGAATGTATGACATAACACAGCACACTCAAGGAATGATGGCAATTATTTGGCTCAGGACAGGCACAGAAAAGAATGTTGAAAGCCCCAAACATTCACAAGGCCTCTTCTCCTTTATCTACATACTCCTACACTGCAGGCACAGAACACAGATTACTCTGTTTCCTCTCAGCAATGCCAAGTGGTCACTGACTGCAAGATGATAAAGACATGCCCACATGGCACATACTAAGGAACACAGTTGCTATCCAGGCAGATGTGGGAGCAGTTCTGTCTGCAGGGTCTGACCACACTCAAAAGAAAACTGGGTTCACATCATCTGCTCCAGGAATGCCTGCTGGGCATGCAGCTGCAGGGGACAACCAGGGTACCATCGTGAGAGAACCTCCCCATCTCATGGATGGACCAGGCAACAACCAGGTGTACTGCAGAGCCCTCAGCCCACAGTGCATCCAGCCTGACCCACACTACACTGAAACCCTCAGCAGTCCCAAGCACATGAAAGAGGGACACTCCCTTCCATACAGCAGATGAAATACATGTTTGCAGCTGCAAGTCTCCATCAGAAAAGGAGAGTTCTCACAAAGGTTTGGAAGTCTGCTTTGGCATCCAGCCAACAGATTGCATCCTAAATCCATGCAAGTGCTGACCCTGGAGGAACAGAGATCCTGGAACCCAGGGTGGCCAGCTTCCCATCCTTGAGTGCTCTGCTGTGCTAGTGAGCCTTCTGTCTTGCTTTTCACTGTAAATGCTCAACAGGCTTACGACAGTTCTCCTCTTCACTCCAGCCACAGCCTATCAGGGCAGTACCATTTCAAACCAGCTCAGTTACCTGTGTCACCAAACCAGTTTTCTTTTTTAATGATAGATAGCTGCTATCTGCCACCTTGGACTACAGAATCAGAGGCTGCACAAAGAGACCTTTCACTGCTATTGACACGAAGAGCTTGGTCGTTAACATAGCAGTAAGCAACTTCAGCCACTTCTTATTTTACTCTTACCCATATATACAACTTTTACCATTTTCATTGCAACTCACCAAAATTTCTCTTTGTTCTTCCAGATTTTTTAAGAAGTTTGAAAATTCATGAAGTGATGCATCTGGAATGCCAAACAGAAGAAAAGCTGGATCACACTGCAGGATGGCAGAGTGCAATAGAGACACTTACACTCACCTCTTACCTACCTATGCATCTTTCATCGTCTGTCTCTGCATCACCAATGAATTCAAATTTGAAGTCTCTTAGAGAATGGGCAAATTTTCTCTGGGCTGCTGAAAGGTCTGCAAGGGAGAAGAGGGAAGGGAAAAAAAAAAAAAAAAAAAAAAGGGCAGAGATTGAAGGTTAGGGAAACACTTTAAGAAGGCTTGAACTCCTACAATAAGCCATTTCTATAAGAAACTCTTAAAAGACAGCTCTGCCTAAGGACTTCAGAAGACACTCATCAGCATTGTCCAACCCTCTTCTGATCATCTGTCATGCAGATTTCTTTTTCACGGCTATAGAGAAGAAAGGAAGTGTGATTATGTGTACAATATTGACCTCATCTTATGCTTCATTCATTACATCACAATTCAGGCCACAAGCCATACAAAAAGTGCCGACTACAAAAGCTTAAAGCACACCATTCAAAGTAAGTTGTGCCAGTTGCCTTGCCCTGCTAACCTAAATTCACTGGCATCTTTGGCAGCAAAAACCTGCATCTTAGGGGTTTCTACTTAGTTTACACAGGCAGCTCTGCTAGTGAGACATTTTTATATACATTAAATTTTTAATTGTTTAAATAGTAGGAACTAGAAATTCAGTAAAGCTATGCCAGAAGTTAGTTAAGACAACACTCAAATTAATGTACAATAACCACTTTCTTCAGCCAATCTTCACCTATAAAGTCTTTGAAAGTTTGGAGGGCTGCACTCTTGCATCCTTCTGGAAGCAGAGTCATTAGTCAGGCACAATATCAGCATTATAAACCCTTAGTAAGATTCATAAAGCTATAATAAGCTTCTGGCATGCTGATATGTGCAGGTTGGGAACATCACAAGCTCTGGAAGGATGAAATCCTCACTGATGAAAAAGGACATCTGTCCTGGTACACTTCTGCTCAGTAAAGTTTTTACTCACATTTCTGCTGCCAGCCAAGGTTAAGGACTACTGGAAATACTTAGTTAATCTATAATCTTTTTTCTCATCACATGCAGCTCTGAAGAGCTAGGAACAACTTCTAGCAGACCAGCTAAGCATTCTGTCCTTAATATTAACTCAAACTAAAAGGCTGCAAACTTTGGGCTTCTTTGTTGTTCTTGGGTTTGGTTTGTTTGTTTGTTCCAACTTTTGTTTACTTGTTTTCATTATTATTATTTTATTACTTTGTTTAGGGTTTTTGTTTTGTCTCTTTTTGGGTTGTGTGGGTTTTGGGTGCTTTTAAAATAAACCTAAAACAAAACACAGCACAAAGCAACTTGATAGTAGGTCCTGCTTCCAACACATGATATATTTCATCCTGTATCACATTTGGTTATAACCTTGACATGCAACATCACATTGAAAGTTCTGCTCAAGCACTTAGAAGAATAAGTCACAAACACTCCACAAACAGCAAGATACAACCTAAAATGGGAAAAAACATCCCACAAACAACAACACCTCACCCCGCCAGCTGCTTCTTTCAGTTGCACACTCTTTTTATCCACTCATTGGTCCTTTGCTCACTACAGGTAACACAGCTGAACTGCTAGGTACTTGTCTTGCCGCCCTTTTGCAACTGCTTCTCCAGCATGCATGGGTACCTTTCAACACACAGAACAGCAGGATGCTGAACAGGGTTGATGGAGGAATGGTAGGAAGGTTGAAGGGAGAAGTAATACTTCCCATGTGAAAGTGAATGTGGGCATTCCAACTGAAATGTCTCGTGGGCTGTCCAGAAAGCAGACAGCAAAAGAAGTTCTGCTGGCTCTGAAAGCTTTAAATATGGAAAATTACTTTCTCAGACATCTAATGTTACATTTATTTGCGTGCCAGGTCACAACACAAGGCTGAAAGGAGTTTATTTATGGAAGAATGGGTCCAACCACACAGCCCTTCCCCAGACTCCTGATTTTCTTCAATCTGCTAATCTCCTCCCAAAGCTCTGTCACATGAGAACTAGCCCCATGCTAGGGCTAGGAATTGTTTGTTATGTTTTTTCCCACTTGTAGAGGTGAAGTATTCAAGTAACATTGAGCAAGGGACATGTTAAGAGAAGGCATGCAGCAACACAGACATGCAGCAGCCCCCTTTCCCCTTCCCAGGCTGAAAGGGCACCAAAACACTGAGGTGGGCTTTGATCAGCCTTTCTTAGAGCACTGTGAAACCAGCTCCTGCACAGCTGCAGATGCCACCTCTAGGGTCACAGTGACAGCAGGCAGAACCTGTGCCCATGCCCCACCTCTTCTGGTGCAAAATTCAACATCTTTGGTCAAGCTGAGAAGAAACTGAATCGAAACAGAGATGCCTTTCACAGGACCAGCCAGTCACAGTTGTGCTTTTCTCTGCTCAGGCAGCCAAGGGTTCAGAAGTGAGCGAGCGAGGGGCTGAGCAGGGTGCTTAGAAGCAGTCACCTTTTAGCACGTGAAAGCTGAATTTGCAGATCCTGAATTAAAACCATATTGTGTTTTTGCACATTCTCTCCACAAATCATCCCCAAAATGCTGAAGAACTGCTTTAGAAAATTCTGGAACTCATCAGAAGGTGGGAGGAGGTTAGAGGTTTGGGCCACAAGAATTGCCTGACGGGTCAGGAAAAGCTGCAGACACCTGGCTACTGAACAAACACCTAAAAGACCACAAAACAGGAAGAGATTTTCTGATGGATTTTAAGAACCTGGCATTTTCAACAAAGGTGAGAGGTCACTGGAACAAAATAAACCCCAATCACATGTTGCAAAATATATCTGGGAAGAAACAAACTTCCTGACTGGAAGACTAAAGGTCCAGTCCTTGGGTGCAAGAGGCTGCTGCCATGTCAGAGTCCTCACTGTTGCCAAAATAAAGAGGCTTTTAATCCTGCTTAATCAGCAGATGCTAGCTGCAAGACTCATCCTCCAATGTTTATATATCACCCAACAGTCTTGTTTTATTTTAGCTAAATTTACATTCCCAAACTCTGTTTTCATTCCCTAGGCCAGCATAGCCCTGGTGTAACAGCCTTTGCTGGCCAGAACCACTGGGGATCAGCGACCCACAGCAATGACGGAGTCTCTGCCTTTTGCCAAACCAAGAGAAATAAAAATTACTATCAAGGAGAGAGAGAGAGGAAGATGTTCTCAAAAGTTCAGAGCAAGAACACTGAACTAGCTTTGCTGCAGCACAGGGAAAATCAGGAGCCTTTGGGCTCAGAAAGATGACATACATCTGTCCTGGATTTTCTTGTCACCTGAGAAGTGGCCAGAAGAAGACACTGAAGACCAAAATCAAACCTTCCACAGCTTGCCACTGTGGGGCAAGCAGCAGGAAGCTGCTCCAAGCTTTTACCCTGATAAATTCCACATACCTTACAGTACATGCAGACATTCATATAACTATAAGCGTTTATAAAACTCTGTACATTCAAACTAGATGTTGGTATCATCACACATACTATACGATGCTAAGCATGGCTGCTTAGGTCAGAAATTTCATATATACAGCTTGGCTTTCTTCCATCCTGTCTCAGAAGACCTTTACTACAGCAAAATTACTTGCCTAACATTGACATCCATCCCAGTATTGTTCCACATCAGCTTTGGGGCTTGCAGAACCAGTATGTGCTATAAAACTGCAGTTTCTCACTTAAGTCAAGCAGTACTGAGAAGCATTCACAGCCTCCCTTAGAAACTGCTCTATTTCCTGCACTGAAGTGACTGTTCCCACCACTTTGATGACAGGAGGAACACATTATATAACAGAGAAGGAGCAGTACAGAACTTCGGTACTTGGTTCGGCAGTGTTGGAGTTTCACTGACAGAAGCTGAGGATAAAAGAGTGCAGCAGCACTTCGGAGGAGAAAGTTGTGTCAGAAAAAAAAGGCTGGAACTGGATGATCTTTGAGGTCTCTTCCAACCTAAACCATTCTATCATTCTATGATTCTAAAATGTTTGCATTGGTGAGGCTTCTGTCATCATTTCTGGAGCTGAGGCAGTACTGAGCTTTGAAGAATTTGTTAATAAAGCAGGAATGATTGATTTTTGCTTTGCCTCTTTCCTGTGGACCCACCACCAACAATTTATATTTAAGTACTGTCCCTGTTTATCATGAGCCAAAGGATCCACAACTGCCTTGCTAGCCCTGACATCCTTGGCACACTCAGGGCTTTCATGGCATGTGTCAGAGCAAGTGAGAGCTGGACAAGAGGGGAGCAGAGGATTAAAGCTGACTCACAAGCAGCCACCAATGTTACACTACAAATCTAAGCACAGGTTCTGTTCTCTGAAACAAGGCAAAAATAATCATTAAAATAAATTTAAAATGCATTCTACTAGGCTGATAGCTCCAGTGAGAACCTGGACAGACAGTGACAATCTATGTTACAGAATCATACAATCATTTAGGTTGGAAAACACCTTTAAAAGCATTGAGTCAAACTGTAAACCTAACACTACCAACTCCACCATTAAACCTTTGGCACATCTCTGCCTCTTTAAAACACCTCCAGGGATGAGGATCCAAACACCTCCCTGAGGAACCTGTTTCAGTGTTGGAGAACCCTTCCAGTCAAGAATTTCCTTCTAATATCCAACCTAAACCTCCCCTGGAGCTGGAGGCCATTTCCTCTCCTCCTGTCATTTGTTACTAGGAAGAGACCAATATTCACCTCACTCCAACCTCCTTTCAGGGAGTTGTAGAGAGTGCAGAGCTCTCCCCTCAGTCTCCTTCTCTCCAGGCTGAACACCCCAGTTCCCTCAGCTGCTCTACACCAGATCTGTCCTCCAGACCCTTCACAAGCTCTAGCACTTCAATGTCCCTCATGTAGAGAGGAGCCCAGAACTGAACCCAACACTCGGGGTTCTTATTGTTTCCGATACTACTCAAGATGCTGTTGGCCTCCTTGCCTACCTGGGCACATTGTTACATGTACAATGCTCATAAAGGAAAGCTACATTTCAAGGATGCTGCCCAGAGTTCCCACAGATGAAATAAAGGATGATAAATCAGCAGGTCTGAAAGAAAAGCTTCAGCTGTCAGCAGTGAACATACTGTATCTGCACAACCCAGGCAAGGAGATGCACACAGCATGGACACCTACATACCCAGAATTGCTCTCCAGAGAAATAAGCATAGTGTTCTGTACTCCAGCTGGACTGGCTTTATAGCTTTAGATTTAGTACTCACTGGTACAAAGTGTCCTGGCTGTTCACAAAACTTTACATGTGCATGCCCTTCTAATCAGATTATTTATTCATACAGCAAGCAGACACACAAAAAACCAACACAAGATGATGGAAGAAAGGAAAGTAATTAAAGCACAATCTCCATCACCAAACACAAAAGAAAAAAATAAAGAGGCACCAAATGTGAAACATGGCAGCTGTGGGGTGTAAGTGCCTGACTAGGGCTGGATTTTATGAAGCTAGCAGGGAGGATTGAGTAGTTTTCATCTGTTCCAACCTCTGTCTCCACACACACACTGCCAATAAAATCATCATTCAACTGACCCAACTTCCAAGTGGATCACCTCAGTTTGTGCATTTGGAGTGCAAATCAAGCAGAAAGCAGTTTGTCTAGCAGACATCCCATGGAAGAGGGCATTTCTGTAACTGCCTTAAGAATCATCATCAGGTTACCATGTTCTCCTGACACTGGAAGGTGTGATCTAAGCATGATCTAAACAGGAGAATTCCTGAGGTAAGGCAGAGAGCTCCTGCTTACAAATGTTGCATTCAGCAGCACCTTGAACCACACTTGCTCTGCAAAACACCACAGCCCACGGAGCCTACCTTCTGCCTCCACCACATGGCTCAGGTGAAAGCAGGCTGGCAGCTCTTGGGGGCAGCACACAAAGCTCCCATGCTCTCACGTTACGAAGTGCCATGAAATACATCTCCTCTCTCCCACAGCCAGTTTCGACTTCAAAACCAAACACCGATGACCTGCACTTTCCTTCACTGCTGTCTTGTTGATCCAGGAGGGTTTAACACATTCAAAAGCCAGAACAAAGTTCAAACCAGGGCGATAACCCCTGCACATGTGACTGCTGAGCATCTGAGCCGGGGAAAAGCCTACACATGGAAAGAAAAACTCTGTCTCCAAAAGCTAATCAGGGAAAATATGATAGAGCACTTAGTGCAAACAGAAAAGCAGTTTAAAACATAGCATTTGCTTTTCAAGGGTATGAGTGGCAGAAATGCCTGCAGAAAAGCTGCTGCTCAGAGCCCCAAACCAGTATAAAAGTCTTCATAGCCACTGCTCTCCTCCCTACTGGTAACATCAGGAGGTGGTATGTCCATATAGAGCTGAAAACAAGGCCTCTTTTTCCCTCTTCAAAACCCTGACAGAACTGAGGCAATATTTTATGACACAAAGCAAGGACACGTTGCACCAACAGGATTTAGTTTCCAAGCAGCACTGTGAAGTAGTAACAGCAAGTTGGTAATTGAAGCAAAATAGCCAGTTTGATGGGCACACCTGAAGTCTCTGAGCCATGGGCAGCACAGCCTGTAGCTCTCTCCTGTAAATGGAACCCCACATCTAACCAAGGGACCAAGACATCAATAGCCACTCCGGGCATGTGCAAATCCTACAGCCATGGAGGCAAAGACCATCAAGGACACGCTGTGCACAGGGAGGAAGCAGCCTGGCCACATACATTTTTCAATACCCACCGGAGCAAACAGTACTGCTAGGGGAATAGGAGTCAGACACAAAGCAAGCAGAATCTGTGCTGGTTAAAGAAAAGGCATAACCCCACAGCAAGACATACACAAAGATGCCTCTGACAATATAATTTACAGCAGCTCAGAAACTACTTCCTTCTAACAGCTCATTAAATCAAGTTTCTTTTAGTTCAATCCTTGGCCTATCACTATAGTCCCTTTTACAAAGGGCTCCAGTTCTCTTCTAGCCCATTTCAAATCCTGCAAGGCTGCTCTAAGGACTCCCTGGAGCCTTCACTTCTCTAGGCTGAACAACCCCAATTCCCTCAGCCTATCTTCAGGGGAAATGTGCTTCAGTCCTTGTATCACCTTCATGGCTTCCTCTGGACTCCCTCTAACACAATTCCATGTCCTGCTTGTGCTGGGCACTCCAGAGCTTGACCTAGCACTACTGTGGTCTCACTGAAGTGCCACAGAGGGGCTGAATCCCCTCCCTCAATCTGCTGCCCATGCTGCTGGGGAGGTAGCCCAGGATACCATTGGATTTCTGGGCTGGAAGTGCACACTGCTGGCTGGCAGTGAGCTTCTCACCAACCGGTGCAGCTGAGCAGTACCTTCAGCTACTTGTAAAAATCCATATCCTTATTACTGCTCTTCCTTCCTTTTAAATGTCAAATGAACCAAACCAACACCATAACCTCACATTAAGACAAGTGTCTCCACATACAGTTTTGTTTCATTTCACTCTGCAACATTCTTCAAGACTTTTGTTTGAAGTCCTTTTAATGCTAAACCAGAACAAAACCAGATGCTGCTGGAACTCCACACTCACTTCTACCTAACCTCAGCCAGCTGCACTAAGCTGTAATTTAGTGAAGGTCTGCTGTGTGGTAACTGCTAACAGTTTTGTGATTTGTCAGCCAGATCACCAGATTCGTATCTGACCCAGATCACAAGCATCTAAGCAGATGTTTAATCCTCCAGCTGCCAAGTTCTTCATCATGCTATGAAGGCAGACTCATCAATTCACATCCACATTGTGCAAATGTGAGATTTGTAAGTCAATATTTATGAAAAACTTTGACAAATTGCCCATTAGTGAGTTTATTTTAGTACCTTAGGGCTCAAGAAAGCTAGAAACAGTTTTATTTGCTCATAGCTGCACCTGAAGCTCCTGTAGCATTTTCTAAGTACTAGCCTTTAATTAAAAAAGCTGTCACATTCCCACTCCTGCATGCTGTGCTGTGTCTCCAGTTCACTGTCTCTTGGACAGCTAAAGTCCATATGGAACTTCCACAAACAGCAGTGTGCTCCTCTGCAGCACTGATACAATTCAGCTGCTTGAAGGGATAGGAGATTTCACTAGGCATCAGGCAATATGCTTCCCTCTCCCTTCTGCTCACTGCCTTCACAGGGCACAGGTTAGCCGGGTCTGAACTGGTAAAACCAGAGGCATTAAAGCACTTTCCAGGACAGCCAGGCAGCTTTAGAAAAAAAGTGCTGATGTTTTTAGAAATAATAATCTAACAGTTTTATAGCACTAATTCTCTTTGCTCCTGTTCATATGATCT
>VWZI01003014.1:1072561-1194231 GCA_013396835.1 Psilopogon haemacephalus | reverse complement strand
GGCTGCCCAGGGAGGTGGTTGAGTCACCATCCCTGGATGTGTTTAAAAGCCATGTGGCTATGGTGCTTGGGGATATGGATAGTGGTGGACTTGGTAAAGTAGGGTTAATGGTTGGACTCAACATTCAAGGTCTTTTCCAATCTAAACGATCCTATGAGTCCAAGAAACTCCCTTTCCCCGCTAAGTCTGATTTACAGTTGGGTTAAGAAAAGTTTAACAACATCACAGGAAGGCAGATGCAAGGTCCTGCGCTGGGCCAGGGCAATCCCAAGCACAAACACAGACTGGGCAGAGAATGGCTGGAGAGCAGTCCTGGGGTGCTGGTTACTGAGCAGCTCAGCATGAGCCAGTGATGCAATTTTGTCCTGCGATGTAACTTAAGTACTGTGATAGAGCCAACCAGACCAAACAAGAAACATACATTTGTTCCAGTTTGTCTTCTATTTGTTTGAAACAGCAGCAGGGTTGGTTACTCAATAAACCAGAATTAACACTTCTGCAGTGAAGTTTGCCTAACCTCCCACCTGCTGGAGCAAAGGAACCTCAGGCTGCTCACAGCCCTACACCCAGGCAAAGCAAGCAGTCAGGTTGGAGTAATAAAGCAGAGGGAGTGAGAGAGCCAGGTTATCAGCTGGAGCTGGTTTCAGGCAGCTGCAGATCTACCTGCTCTTTGGCATTCTTTGTGCTTCCAAAGAGGCTTCAGTTACAGACATTTATGTTCTCTCTGTGCCCAAAGCCTTAAAGTGTTTGGGAGAACTGGAAATACCAAAGGAAAAAAAAAAAAAAAAAGAAACTACATGTAATGCAAGTCACAAGCTCACCACATTTTTTTTTTCTTATTTTTGTTTTCTATAGTTGAAGTTTTCAGCTCCAAGTATTTCAGAATCCGTTCCAGGGATCCAAGCAAAACATTAACAGGCGAAGTTGTTTTGCTCAACTTGTGGGACTTCTGCTACCTGCAGGAATCTGTAATCCAGAAAAACACCAAAGCCTGTTTCAATCTCTTCCTTCCCTCAACTGTAAACTTCTCTTTTTTGACAACCACATTAAAAATACATAGGAAAGAAGCATGAAGACAAGCAAATGGCCACACTTGCTGAAAGCAACAACTGCTGCTGACTATACCCATCTAGTTCTTTTTGCCACAGTAATACGCAAAGAACTTTTCTCTGATTAAGGGTAGCAAGCAACAAAGCACACCCATGCAAAGGTCTTCTAAAGGAAAGGAGAAAAGTCTCTTAGCTCCAGACTGCAACATGTACTTATCTCCCAGTGTCTCCCTTAGGAATTTGCTTACAGTATGAATAATTTCCATCTGAATTGCTTTAAAGCTCTTTCATTTATTAGCAAGCTAAATATATTTCCATTTCTTAATATGAGAAAATTTTGAAGAACACAGGAAGGCATTAAGGGAGCAGAAAATAATTCTTTGTGCTTTTCACATAAAAGGCAGAATTTGCATACTATTTCTTCTGCAGAAATGCTGCCAGCAGAACTCTCAGGTTGCTAGAGGGTTCTTTTATCTAATGCAACAGCTAAATTATCCTGGGCACAGTACCTCTGCAGTTTCAGCTACCAGACAGGGAGATACTTCTAAACACATGCTGAAAAGTCATCGTAGTGAGGTGGAGATTGGCCTCCTCTCTCCAGTATCAGGTGATTGAACAAGATAAAATGGCCTGAAATTGTGCCGAGAGAGGTTTAGATGCATATTAGGAAAAATATTTTCACTGAAAGAGTGGTCAGGCACTGGCACAGGCTGCCCAGGGAGGTGGTGGAGTCACCACCCCTGGAGGTGTTCAAGATGCACGTAGACATGGCACATTTAGTGGCATTCTTAGGTTGACAGTTGGATTTAAGCACGCAAGCTACCATCACACCCAAGATACAATGCCACAAAACCATGGGCAGAAGTCTTGATAGCCAAGGAGGGAGTTGCAGTGCAAAGGACAAAGCCTCTTCCCAACCAGCTCTGGCCCTTGCAGGAGCTGTGCTGGTTAAGCAGTTTGCAACAGGTAATACCTCATGCCAGGCAGAGTGCTGCAAAGCATCATTAGCTTCTCCTCTCCAAGTTTCAGAAGAGCTTTTTTCTACCTTCTGCACCTAGTATGGCAAAGCTCAGAATCCAAATGTGTGTCTAGGTGAAGGCAGGTCCCTGGTACGTCTCAAGTTATTTGTTTATTTTTCCATCTTTACTTCTTTAGAGGCACATTCAAAGCTGGAAGCGTAGATTGCACTTATCTATGTTACTGACCACAAGAATGCTCACAAAAGCTGTGTCACTGTGGCCTGATGCAAGAGGAAAGGGATGCACTTGGGTGTCAAAATCAGACAGAGGTCTGAAGGGAAGGAGACTTCTACGGAATAGATAGGAGGTCAGATAAACTCCTTTGTGAAGGCCTCTTCAAGCCCAGAGCCAAACCCCACCTCCAGCACAACATTGCAGCTTGCCTCTGGCACAGCCCACTCTTCCCAAATAAGTAATTTGAGTTCATGCTTATTTAGAGAATGAAATAACACAAGCAAATAAACCCCAAACCTGAGTATCACAAGCTGATCCCTTCTATTTCTACATCACACCTATCCATACCAAACCAACATAAACCACACCAAGGAGCAGCCTGGGAAGCCTGGACAAAAGGAGTAACTCAAGTCTGGAACAGCATTGCCTCAACTATACAGAATGGAAGGCAGAAAATAGATGGTGATTTTCTAATTACAGTGTGCTAAATGAATGAGTTTTCATCACAGACATTAATTTCTCTCAGTAAAAGACACATACAACCATTATCTAGTCTTTCTGTAAGTGAAACTTCAAACAACCTGCCACCAAGACAATTTGTTCACACACCATTAGCTACACGGACACAAAAGCAAAGCAAAAGTTTTCTTCTGTTCTCATACAAAGTTAGCAAGGGGATGAATCTTTCCCAGCTGTCTCAGCTCAGAGATCAAACGCCAAAGCAAGCATCTGCAAATAGGAACCTCTGCATCAACAGTCTTGTGTTAGTGGCTGATGAGGCTGATTGTGCTCTCAGCTGACTTCTCCTTATCGGTAGCAGAGATAAGGCAGTGCTTCATAAGGCAAGTGACACAAAGGCACTTCATAAGGCAAGTGACTTGTGGCAACTGCCGGTTAGGCTGCCTTGCTGACTGCAGCCCTGACAAACCCAGCTCCCCTCCGATTCTCATTGAGACATCTTCTTTTCCCACCGGCATAAACAAAAGCTGTGCTGCTTGTGCACACATTGCATAAGCTTCGGCCTGGGTCCCAAAGAGTCACGACACTTTAAAGACAGTTATCCCTATTCATGTAAAACACTGGAATTAAGAAAGGAAGGTTCAGGTTTCACTTGGGTGGGAGCCACCTGCTTTGTGTTAGGGCAAGACCGGAGTTCAGATTCACTTGCAGGGTTTTCAGACAACTTTTGTTTGTTATTAGTTACCGGTGTCAAGACACAGCAAGAGAAGGATCCAAAACTTCAGTCAATTACTTTTAGAGCTGGGTAGCAGCCAGCAGAAATTCTCGTTGCTGGGTTCAGCGAGGGTTTGCCAAATGATGAGAGATGTTAGCATTGACAGAGAAAATTTCCTTTCTTGGCTTGCATCTGCTAAAGGCTGCAGTCACCATATTAGGACTAAGGATGGGTCCAGAAGGAACATTTTAGGGCTAAATTTAGGACTCATCTTGGTAGTCTGTTAGAATTCAGACTAAGCTGGTAGGACCACCGAGACAGGAAAAGGGAAAAAGTCAAAACTGGCAATAAGCTTGGAGGGGTGCAGCTGGCACTGCCTGCCTCTGAGGCAAACTGAAGCAAGTAGGAGCAGGGAAGCAGGACTAAGCCAAGGGATGGTTGCCAGCAGCACAGTTAACATCTGCACAGGGTGGGACAGCCAGCTGTGCCTTTGGCCAGGAAGAGCTGCTGGGCACCAGGAGAGCTTTGGGTAAGCCAAAGCCCCTGTATTGTGACGAGCACAATGTCTGTCGATTAGTGCCTGGCTAGTTGTAGCTCTGGAACTGACTGCTGGATTCGGGGTACATTTCCAGCCAGCAGAAGCCCACACATTCCCAAATCAAACAGAGCACCAAGGTAAGCACAGTCCCAGGTCCTTCATATATATCAGAAGTGCAGAGAATCAAGCAGACGCTGGAACATTTAAAAGCCAGCACATCACCTTCCAATCGGCAAGCACCTACACCAAAACCATTCTGACCACACATTAGGGAACTGAATGGGTGGTCTGAAACTGTCTTGCAATTCAGAACATAATCCCAGCATCTGCAAGCTGGTTTATATGCATGGGTAATGAGGTTAAATGTCAGGGCCTCCTAATTGCTAACTCCATCTCCAGTGAAGACTCAATGTGCAATCTTATCTCATCACTTGCTCTCTCACTCCAGCCATCTGTAAACACAACCAGCAGCCCAGCCTACCTGGCAGGATGTTGAAATGACAGCAATCTAAAATGCTTTACTCACTTTGGATTTTTTTAATTGCTATATGTAGGCTAAGCCATTCATTCATTTATTTTCAAGACAAATTTCCTACTTATACACTTTAAAGTGCGCCTACTTTACATAACAGGAAAAAAACACAACACTGCAAATAGAACCCTAGAAACCATTACCAAGATTTTATAATGGGCTGTGACTTGGCTGATGGCCACGGAGTGGCTTAGGTTGGAAGGCACCACAGAGATCATCTATTCCAACCCCTTGCCACAGGCAGGGATGCCTCTCAACTCAATTTGATTGCTCAAAGCCTCATCCAATCTGGCCTTAAACACCTCCAGAGCCAAGGGGGGCATCCATGGCCACACTGGGCAACTGATTCCAGAGCCTCACCACCAGGATAAGCAAGCAAACTCACCTTGCATCTCCCTGGAGATACCCCCTGCACACAGCTCCTCTACTGGTTTCTTCCAGTGGCAACACTAAATAAAGAGCTTCTTGTTATCACGAATCCTTTCCACACCAAGCTGTTCACTACATGATTATAGGGCAAAGGGGAACTCAGACAAAAGGAAAATTATTTAATTATTTCATATCACTAAGAGCACACAGAAGGATTAGTCACTGCTAGGTAGATATGCTTAGACACAGAGCAATAACCCTCAGTTCTTCACATTCATCACTCACCTACTATCTATCTTACTAGAATCCAGGTCATTAAAAAAAAAAATAAATCATTGAATAAAGAAAACATCTTCACAACTTAAAGAATCAAACCAGAATTAATGATACTGTTTACTGACCCCAAGAAATTCTCAGCTCCCTACAATGCACCTATCACTAAAATGTTCCCGTGGGCTTTGATTCAGAAAGTATCTAAAGGCAAGCAGTGAAGTGACTGCCAGAAACCAACACCAACAAGTTTGAGCCCTCAAAAATTCTTGGGGAAAAGGAACAAAACAGAATGCACAAAATCACTTGATAATGCTCAGTAAATTAAAGCTATCACAGCACTATTATAATGCACTACAGAAGGGTACGGATTTATTTTTTTCCCAGAAAAGGTTAGAAACTCCTTCAACTGAAATATCCAAACAAAGCTACACTAGAAATCATTACAAGGGGTCCCTCTCTGAAAGCAGAGGGACTGGGATAAGCAACTTCAAAAAGCAAGCACTCCCAGCATAGCCCTCCTCAGCAGAAGGCTGCTACACTCTTTCCCTGACACTACTCATCACTGACATCAGTCTATTCCATTTGCTGTTCTTCACAGCTACCAAAGCCCTTCCTAAGTGTTCTCCCAAGAGTTAAAATTCAACTGGCACTGGAGGTTTAGTGGGGGAGATAGCAAGTTCTTCTTTCTCATTCCCCAGAGTAAAAGCCTTGGAACAACATTCCTGTTGGATTTATCATTAACTTGCCAGCTGAGAATCCTCTCCTCTGAAACATCAGTGGGCTGTGGCAACACCATCATTTGACAGCATTTGTTCTGTTCTTGCTCTTTGAGTAAACTACTCCTACTCAATAAATTACTACTGTGTAGGAAAGAATAATGGCAGATGCATGCATGCAAAGGAATAATTCTTTTAGAAACCTAATCCATACCTTTTCCAAAGTCTAGCAGAGGTTAAAGCTGCATACTTCTGAAAGGACATCATTCAGCCTTTGCTCTGCTCTAGCAGCTCTATCCAAACTCCCTTATGATCCCTGAGCACATTTCCAGGCTAGCATGTGGAAAAACCCATGCTATTGACCTCTCCTGCTCTCAGTTCTCAAACTAGAACATTTCCATAAGTTTGCTCTATTTTCACCAGATCAGGCAGCCGAGGACATCAAATGAGGTGACAGTCTCTGCCAGCCTATGGCAAGAATTATCTAAAGTCATGTTACAAAGATCTCTCAGAAGGGAAACAGAGAGAAGGGGCAGAAGCACAAATCACTAAGCTAATGTCAACTATTTTCCAAGCAAAATTCCTTCCTGGCATCCCCCAGTGCCTCTGCTTGTCACTCTGGGAATGCCACCCCAACCCACCCATTCAGGAACTCAGAATGAAACTCGGCAGCTGCTCATATCTCTCTCAGCTACTGCCCTAATAATAGTGTCCAGGAAGCAATGTTCCAATAGGGCCATACAATAATGTCCTCATGAAATGTGAGATCAGCTCCCAGCCACTCTTAAAATGTAGGAATTTTCCATATTTAAAGGAAACTGAAAGAGAGGACTTCAGGAGGAAAAAAAAATTCCATGATGAACAATTCCTTACTCAACAGATAACTCACTTTGGGCTTCTAGACACAAATTCTCTAGACAAGGATTTGCTTTCCAGCCTCTCAGAAGTGTAGGATGGCTGCTGGCTGTTGAGAAGTCTTTAAGACATCCAAGGCAGCAAATCAGGGCTGTTAGCACAGGAACAGAGAGCATACATAAAAAGCTCCGGTTACAAGGAGACTGAAACAGTGATGGAATTGTTTGGCTTTTGGTCTATGCTCTGGGGACATCAGAGGGGTTTGTTTTAGGAGGGCTTTTGCCTCCTACACAATGCTTACAAACACTGTCAAGTTCCATTTAGGGAAACCTTTTGATGTACTAGATAGGGGGGAGCTATCAGATGAATTGTTACTGTGGACCAGTTGCCTGGTCCATCTAAACCAGACTGCTACTCTTCTTGACTGACGTCATCATTCACAACTTTATTTTTCAAAGCATTGACAGCAATAAATGCCAAATTAATTTTGAAGAGCCACCTTCTTTGTAAAGATTTTGTAAAACTGCAAATAAAAGGCACAACAAGGGCAAAAAAAAAATAAACTTTTCTATAAAGCAAGCTTTGCAGGAACTTTACAAAGTGGCTGTCAGCATGCCCACAGAGCATTGTAACAAGGTTGGCATCCCTAAGTTTTTCCTCCTATGTGGATACTTCTTATAAAAGGAAGCGAATGATGCTATGCTATAGAAACCTTAGAAAAGCCAAACTGCTGACTTATATTTCTTCTTTGGAGAGCAGCAAAGTTCAGCTGAAGAGAGGACCAAATTCCTACCCATAAGATTCAAAGGTGCAGCACTGACACGTCCTTAGTTCATTGTATTAACTACACAGAAGTGAGCTGAATGTCTGCAGCTCAACCCCATTCCCCCATAACAGACTGCAGTAAGAGCAGAGAAACAGGTGCCAACAATAATCAATCATGACTACCTCCCTACCGCTTTCCTTCCCAGGTGCAACCCTCACAACGCCACGGGAAGAGCAGCAATAGTCCTGGTAAACATGCAGATTGGCCATGGGGCTGAGGAGTGTCTGCAGATTCCTTTTAACATTAGAGTCTTTTACTTCTAGAAATGAAAGAACTACCAAGGGATGCAATACAAGCAGGTGGTTTCAATCCTTTTAACAAAGATGGTAAATCTGCCAGGCAAGAGGCACAACAGACACCCGAAACTATAAGTTTTGAAACAACTGAAAGGATGAGTGAAGTACAAAAAAAGAACAGCAGTTTTTACAGAGTAGGCTGGAAGAAACTCAGCCATGTCTCAGAAAAGCTTGCAGGCTGGAGAGCTGAAGACACAAAAGCTTTGGAGAAACAGGCACTCAGCTTGTAACTGAGCTCTGTCAACTGAGCCAGGCCTTTTCAACCTGATATTTTAACAGGGCAAAGTATTGACAATATAAATTATGCTGTTTTGTTCTCAGAGCACTGATGTGTTTCAAAGGCTGGAAGCACGCAGCATTCCCAGCCTGTTAAGCCACAGAAATAACAAAGCCAGCCCCACCATGACTGATGTCTAAGAACATGACCTGCTGCCAAAATTATATTTCAAAAATATTTTTTCTCAAGTCCTTGGTGACCTCCCTGCACCTGTCTGCAGGATAGTGGGAATCTTCTGAAGCACTACTTTCTAAGCAAACATAGAGTCATTTAAACCAGCTACAAGCTTCCCTAGCAATGTTTTCTCTTTTCAGTTGCACCATTTTTCAAAGCACGCAGCTTGTTCTAATGGCTGACCAGATCACAGACTATCACAGGCAAGTAAAAATAAGGTGCTCTGTGTGGGAAGAGTCCAGCTTTGGAGAATGATACATTACACTCTAGTATTTTTAACAGCTGAAATGCTGTGAGTGCAGTATAGGCATCAGAGCCTCCACTACGAATTCATTTCTCACTTCTAAGCCTGCATGCATCAGCCTAACAGAGGAACTGGACACATTTCAAAGCTGAAAAACACTCACCGGCAACAAAGTGTCTGACTGCTCCCTCCTGAACACCGCACAGCCACACTACGTCCTCCAAGGAGCAGGTCTACTCCACAGTCTTGCTCAGTTTCATCCTGGACACTCTATCTTCCTTGCCAAATTAAACAACGTTTAGGGCCGTTTTGTTTTCCCCTCTTCAAGGACGTCCGGTCCCTACTAGCCAGGTGCGTATACAAAAGCTGGAGAGAATTATGGGAAACTTTAACGACCAGAGGTATTGAGAGGCAAAGCCTTCTCTCTGACCTACCTAATGAGCTGATAACCTCCACCTGCCCAGCCCTCCTAGCTGAAAAAGCCAACAGGACATTTTAATCAAAGGTGTGGGCAATTGTACCCCCACAACCTGTTCAATAACACTGATTCCCCACCTCTGTAGGCTATTTTCCCCTCTGGCTGCTCCTTTCCCACACAGGACACCCTCAGCAGGAATGATTTACAGGAACTTCTGATTTGGCATTGGCTTACAGTGGCCACATTGCTTCTGAGGGTTCCAATGCTTCCTCTCTGTATTTATCCTGAAAGATGAACAAACAGGCAGGAGTGAAAAGAACAATTAGAGAAGGAAAGAAAAACAGTGAACAAGGAATAAAAGGCATCCACAAAGAGCAGAGTGGCTGCAAGAAGCTTTGTCCAAAGGTGCAAGTAGGTGTGGAAAAATGACAAAATGATGTTGAAAGTCATCTGCCAAAAACAGCCAAAAATTTATCTGTTTAGAGAAAGCATTTGAGGAGAGCATAAACCCAGCCACAGAGTTGCCTCTCCACTCTCTTTCCCAGTGACACACCTACAAAGGCACTTTGGATGGCAGACATACATCTAGCACAGATGTAAGGCATGGGACACTTTAGTTGCCCTCTCTTCTAGCACAGTGGCACAGCCACAGGAGCTGCTGGGATGGAGCACAGGTGCCTACCTCAACCCACTGCCAAATGCAAAGGCTTCCTTTAAATGTGGCAAAGGAGATGGCTTTGACTTAGCAACAAGATAAATTTTGGGTGCTAATTAAAACTGACAACTACAGTGGGTGGCAGCAACCGGTAGCAGAAAGAGATGTTCAATTCCCTGAACAGTAGTTTCCTAAACTGTTCTGCCAATATGTGCCCAAGCTCGTTTGATCATCTATTTTACACTCACTATATCTTTCAGGAAAGCCTGCAACTGTTCAGTGTCTTAATTTGCCAACTCAAAAACATCAAGACTTTTAAGAGATGATCAAAACACTGAGCATGTCATAACATCTCAGGAACAACTGTCAGAGAACAGCAGCAAATCTAGTCTGGAAACTCAGAAAAGCGGCATTAGACCCACAAGGAAACCTCATCAAACATAAGCAAGCCATAAAAACGATCTTCAAAAGACACAACGCACCCTACCAAAGGAATAAGCATCTTGCCAAGGTTCAGTCTGCCTCAAGCAGCCACACCTCTGGTTTTTAAGTAAACATGTGAAGGGTTGCAGCAATGACTACACGGGTTTTGTAAAACAAAGGCACAAAAATTGGTGTCAGCTGTAGACTGGAACTATGCAATGTCAAAAAAGGGAGAGAAGTACTGGGGTGCAGCTCTACTGTGCCATTCTAAAATATGATTTGCTCTGGTGTGACCTCACCTGGAGCACTGCATTCAGCTCTGGTGCACTCAACACAAGAAGGACATGAAGTTGATTTTAGACAGACTTAAGAACTGGTACAGGTGTCCTGAGCTCTGCTTGTTAAAATTTGCAACAGGTTTGCGACACAGAGCTGGTGAGCCCAGGATCACTTCAGGAACAGCACACACCTGCAGCCTGGCAATGAGTGTTTCTCTTCACCTAATTGCAAGCAGGTGTTTGCACTTTGCAGACTGCAGTTGTTTGCCAACTCCTTAAGCTGGGTTCAGAGTCAATCAAATTCACTACTAGATGTCTACAAGACTTGTCACAAGAAAATAAAACTATTAAAAGGAAAACAAACAAACTTTACAACATGATCCACCAGACAACTGCTCTAAAAATTACAAACCACTGAGTTTGTGCTGAGGACAACACTAATCACTGGTGGCCTCTTAAATGACTGTTACAGAGTTTATCTAAAGCTGGAAAACCACACATTTCCTCTAAACAATGAAAAGACAGAACCACTTCATTCTACAACAGCTCTGTCACATCTCTTATGCCTGAGAAAATCCATGAAAATCCAGTCTGAAAGCTCACCTTTTGGCCTACTAGCAGCATGCTCTGCTTTTAGTGCAGGGGTGGAAAAAGGAGTGACCTGTGGAACATGCTCAGGACAAAGAAGGTAATGGAGCTAGTTAGTAATCCAAGCTGAAAAGACGTGATTCAAGATGACAAACTGGCATCCTCCATAGAATGAGCCTGACACTTTTTATAGCTACTGACACAGTAATGAATGCTTTACTTCGGGTGGAGCTAAACACAATGTTCTGCAGAGTTTTTTTCTTCAAGGAAAGCACTTCCCTTATCCTTATACAGAAGAAATTTTAAGCAGAAGAGGGGAAAAAAAAGTACTGTCCTAGTAAGTACCGTCTTAGTTAATTATGCCCCAGCTGTGGCATTTATCTGGAATGGAAAAGCAACATTCCATTATGTCATTATAAGGAGTTCTTTCTTAAGGGAAAGCTGTATCAGATGGGCCTCAAAGTACCTGCTGGCTTTTAGTTCTCTAATGTTTCCATAACTCAGCTGAATTCCAACAGAAAGGCTTTTGATTTTCTTTTTTTTTTAAGAATATATACCACACAGTAGCCTTTACAGTATGAGATCTAGCACTTCCCTAGCAGTGATTTTCAGCTAACTCTGCCCTAACAGAGTCTATTTCAAATGTAAATCTCAGAGTGTTCACTTAGCATACTTATTTGCTTACTGGTATCACACCTAAAGCATGCCTTAAAAGAGAAAAAAAAACAAAAAACAAATCTCATTTTGGAGGTACTAACTAAAAACTAAAACGGCTTTCTAAACTGCTAAAGGTGAAAATTAATTCACAGCTCTCACTGAATTCAAGGTGAATTAATCAAAGACATCACTGCTGACTTGGGAAGCTTTACACATCAGATCAGCTGAGGCTCTCTTACAGTGTTCCCTGCTCTTCCCCCCACACTATTAACTTTAGTTTTCACNCCCTTTTTCTTTTTTTTTTTTTTTTTTTTTCCCCCTTTGGTAGAAGGTATTAATGAGTCCTACATTAACTATTTTACCTTACTTAGACACTTACTGCAGAGTCAGCAGAACAATATGTCTGTGGAAGAAAATTCCTAACCGTTTGAGAGCTGGCTCCCATTGCACCTTCAGCTAAGTGGTTTCCTAAGTGCAGAAAATACTAAGGAAAGCTTAAAACACGGACAGTTAGCACTTAAAAAAACCCCTGACACCGTGGCTCGAGTGATGCAAGTGGCTTTTACACTGTGTTATTATGTGGATTACAACAGTCTTTACAGTTATATAATAACATCCACTCCAGGTCAGACCAAAAGCCCACACAGACCAGCAGCTGAGAAGGCAACCACCACCACCCACTGAGAACTGGGCAAAAAAAGGAGTAAGGGTTTGGCCAACTCAGACATCAGACCAGGTCCTGGGTTTGAATTAGGTTCTTCAGTTGACTTTGTTAAAGGACTCGGCCAACTCTACTAGGTCAGACAGGATTGGAATGGCTTTATTGCCTTTGCAGACAAGATTTCCTGTCTGCTTAACTTCTTGATTATGAACTTGTAAATGACCAGTGACTAATAACACCTCTGAGGAGAGCAGTGAGAATTCTTTTTTTCTTTTTTTCTCACAAATGCAGAAATAGTCCCTGGAGCAAACCAGCATTTCTCAGTAACAATTATCAGCAATTCTTTATATTCAAGCGAACTCTTTCTACAGATAAAACAGTTGGTTCTTGTTTTGTATTCCGTCTAGAGCAATTCTTCTGTAAAAAAACAGAAAATAGCAATAAAAAATAGCCACCTGAAGCCTGAGCACATCGACCTCGCTCGCAGAGACCAGCAGTGGGTAGCAAGGATGTGCTCTTTCTTTGCTGCACCAAATACCATGGCCTCAGAGAACTGAGCTCGCAATCCAGAATCTCTGGTGCAGGAGGAATTATCCTGCTTTCAGCCAAAATAAAGGCAGCAACATAGAGAGGGACAGGCCCACACCAGTGAACATTGTACAAGGGGGGCACTGGGTAGCACGTTTCTCAGGGTACAAGTGGAGTATGGTGGCTGCTCTGCTCTAGCACAGGGGACAATACTGGAATACTGGGGTGCCCATGTGGCAGCAGTTGAAAGGCTTTACAATGCACTTTAGCTGAGCAGCACATGAGTGGTATCCCCCTCTCATCAGCCTTTATCTAGGCCTTCCTTAGATGGGCAATACATATAGACTACCCCTCAAAAGCCTCCTAGGAACTCAAGTTTTCTCTTGACCCAGTTTCTCCACTTTGTCTTCATCCAGTTACAAAGTGTCTGCCGTTGATCCAAAAGGAATTCTGTTCCAATCTGAACCTAAATCCTGGGGCGGGAAGCTCTATCTTTTGGCAGGCTGAGCATGTAAGCACTTGCTCACAAGTATCCTTTGCAAACCCCCATGAGATGCCCAGGACCAAAACCTACACTCACACCAACACTTCCCACTCCAGACTGAGGTCTTACAAAAAGTAGTGGTTCCTGCTGTACGTTTACAGAAAAGCCTGGCTGTCAAAAAGATACCTTCAAAACACCAAAACAAAACTCACCCTCACGTAAAATGTTAGACTATCACAGGAAGAAGAGTTCAGAAACAAATACACAGTATTTATCCAGGGTACTTTTCAGCTTCTAACAGCTTGCATCTCAGAGATTTTAAGAGTTTAGGACTAAAACTTGTAAGTTCATTTTTCAGAATAAGGATTCTCTGAGCAGGCACCTTTATATTCAGTTCCCCTCAGCAAAAGAACAACCAGCTCCATCCAGAAGTTATTTTTTTGATCCCCACTTGTTTAACTGGGCTGGAATCCCCTGAGAAATACTGGGTTTCTATTTTTAAAGGCCTATGTGTATGCTGCTTGTATTTACTGACCACTAAACAGTGGGGAAAACCTGTCTTGCTGTACTCTTTTTTTACATATTTAACTGTCATAAGGATGACTGTTTAGTCATCCTTTCAATATTTAGCTTGAACTAGACAACTCAACTAAGCAATTCAAAGCATCACACAGGAAACCAGACAGCTTTGAGTCACTCCTGATTATCTCTCTATCAGATTCTTGAAACAAACGACACTTAAAAACTGAAAAGATACACTTGATTTATGCTTCATACTGGAAACTCCAAGAATTACGAATGCAAAAGACCATTCTTTTTGTTGTCATTTTTTAAAAGTTTTGTACTAACAAACAAATCAAATTTTCTCAGCGCTGGATGGAAAACACACTCTGAGGAGACAAATGGAAAGGAGCCAAAGAGAGATTCCACGTTCCTGGTTTGTCCTGGGAAACATTGAGGACTCTGCTGATTAGAGGGAGTGGTAGCAGTATTCCCCGCCCCCCCTTTCCACCTCTGGAGATGTAGCCCAGGGCAGGCAGCAGCAAAGCCGTTTAGGAGACTGCCAGTCAAACAGGAAGTGGGATCTGTTCAGTCACATCAGTCACTCACACCTAAAGAATCATCACCCGAGTTCTTGCTGCTTTGCAAGAGAAACAAGGTAAGTGCTGAGGCAGGGAAATGCAGGCAGCCTGTACTGCAGTCACTTCATTTCCCACGGACTGTAGAACGGTAGTGCACCTACTACTTTCCGGGATGTATAGCCCGTTTAGAAAAGCTTGCCATGCTCACTGGTCACAATTTGCCTGCTTCTAGGAACAAGCACTTTAGCTGCTATTAAGATGACAATTTATTTGTTAAAAAACTACAACAATTTTTTTTTTAACTCCTAATCAGTTCTTGTCTAAAATGCAGCCATCTAGAATCTTAATGTGCCCCACTTTATTGTCACATCCTCTAGACCACAGAGAGTCTGTCTTTATGCAGAACATGCAGTTCTGACAGAGGTGAATAGCTAGCTCTGTCTCTAGACCACTCCTGGAGCTTGGATTGTGAACCATTATTAATCCCACTTGGTTTCCTGACAGCAAATTAATCAGGTTCCTCAAATAAATACTATGCTTTCTCTTGAAAGTGCAAGGAGGACCAACAACCTAACCACTGGGGGTTAGCAGATGTTAACACCCCTTTGTGTTTCCTCTGGTTCAGTCTGTCTTTTAGTAGCTGTTGAGCACTGTCACCCCTTCACCAGCAGCTTCAAAACCTGTCATGTAGGGTACTTTAAAGGGGAAACACAACAGCAGAAACCTGAACTGTGTAAGGAAACATCTAAGCTGGTTCTACTTCTCAAAGAAGTAGAAATGTTTGCTAGAATAAGGTACACCACCTAAACTCAAAAAGAACATTTCTGACATCTCCAAAGGAAGGCACTGCTCAGACCTGAACACCTGGCAGCATCTCAGATAGCTTCTCTAAATATTCCTCATGGGCTAGCCTTAAGTATTTCATCAAGCACTTTCAGGCCAGGTGGCTCTGCTTGGCACACTAACTTGCTTTGGCTCCCATCACACACATCTAAGAGTGCCCAGCACTACACACCAAGCCAAAGTTATCAGCACAGGATTCTGCTGGGGACAGCAGGCTCATGCAAGTGAGGGCTTTTCTCACAACCATCAGCTCCACACCGTCAAAATAAGTTCTGTACAAGAGAAACCAAGGGTTTGGGGCAGTTGCCAAGATATGGTTTAGATGCTTGAGGATCAAAGTGGAACAATTTCCCCCTACCATTCTCATCCATGGTTAGGAGCACTTTCTACTTCACAATCCAGGAAGATGATTTAGAGGAACACTTTAATATAATAATCAGAGATATCAAGGGACACAATATGCAGTAAGTGAGTATTATCTGGTGTAACAAACAAGTAAAATTTCCTAGGGCATTTGCTACTTTCTTTTTTTTTTTTTTTTAATACAAGCACATCAAAGACAAACCCAGGAAAGAATCTTTATTTCCACAAAATGAGTTATCTCTGTTTAAAAACCTCACCATACCCAGGCAGCTAACACTGCTCAAACCACTGACCAAACCCCTCTCAGTTTACTCTAAGGGAAATACCTTGAAAGCCTCCTCTCCTCCTTCAGATGCTTTCCATGATACCAAAGGTGAAGTACACTTTTGACTCTATTAGTGTTTTATTGGAACAATTGGTACAGTCAATCATCCTACTCAACGTCTAGGGGACTACACTACTATACCTTTCATTACATGGAGGAAAGGTCTACAGAACAAGTCTTATGAGGAGCAGCTGGGGGAACTGGGGTTATTTATTCTGGAGAAAAGAACGTTGAGGAGAGACTTTTTCAATCTCTACAGCCACCTGAAAGGAGGTTGGGAGTGTGTGCATGTGTATTCTTAAGACGAGTCTTAAGAAACTATTCACAGGATGAGAGGAAATGGCCTCAAGTTGTACCAGCGGAAGTTCAGATTGGGTATGAGGAAAAATGTCTTCAGTGAAAGAGTGGTCAGTCATTGGAAGAGGCTGCCCAGGGAGGTGGTGGAGCCACCATCCCTGGAGGTGTTCAAAAAACATGTAGACATGGCACTTTGAGACATGGTTAGTGGATGTGGTGGCGTTGGGTTGATGGTTGGACTGGATCTTAGAGGTCTTTGCCAACCTTAAGGCATCTATGATTCTAAATTATATTACTATACTACTGCATCAAGAATGTGCACCAATGTGGTCCTTGAAGGAAAATTACATACTTCCCACATAAAGCACAGTGTCATTAAATATATAAATCCATATATTCCAGAAGTAAAATGCCAAACTGAAAAACGCCATCACACTTTAAGAGGCCAAATCTCCCTTCCAACCCAAACCATTTGGTGATTCTGTAACCTGGTTGTGTTTCCACCGCGGAACTCTAATCTTGGTAATTCCTGAAGAGTCTTGAAAGCTCCCTGAAGAGGCTTGAAATTGACAGCTGCGGCGCATTTTCGGCAGCCTTCTCAGAGACTGCAGAAGCCTCTACACTTACACCGTTCTGCCGCGCCGGGAGTTGCCAGACTCGGCTGGCAGCGCATTGGTACAACCTGAAACCCAGTGTCCTCCGTGGGTTTCACACCACCCCTCCCTCGGGCCGAGCACCGCCAAGCACACAAACCAGATCCTCCCAACAGACGGAACAGGGGTAACGAGTGGAGTTACCACCGCTTATCCCTTTATCTCCTCCCCAGGGCGAAGGGCTGGAGAGAACTTAAGGCCCTCGAGCGTCTGGAGAGGCACCCAAAGGAGAAGCTGGAGAGAGGCAGCGCAAAACCCGCCGCAACAAAGGCAAGGGCTCGGAGGCGAACCCTCCCGGCGCCGGGCCCCGAGTCGCTGGGAACCGCCCCCGCGGCCACCCGGCGTCTCCCCCTGCACTTACTTTTGGTGGCAGCGATCAGGTTTTTCCCATCCTTCAGCAACTCCTTGATAAACTTATTGGTCTTCTCCAGCTCGGCCTCATGAGCTTTAACCCGTTCCCTGAACCAGGGGCTGTCCAGGTAACAGTCGCTGAACTCCAGGGGCTGCAGCCCCATGGCCGCTGCCGCGCCGGGACTCGCTTCTCCCTCAACCTCTCCCGGCTACACCAACAGCAGTAGCACCGGCAGCAGCGACCTCCTCGGCAGCCCAGGAGCAGCGGGAGAGGAGGCAGGAGCCGGAGCACAAAGACAGAGCGGTGGCGGCGGTTCTCCTGGCGCCGGGCTCGACGCAGGCAAAAGCAAAGCGAGCGGAGCCGCCCTCCGCGCCGCTCCCGGCCAGCCCCGGGCCACGCCTTGCGGAGCGGGCCGGCCCTGGGCACTGGGCCTGCCTCCCGCCCGCTCGCCGTTACACAAGGCTGGGCTGCGGGGGCGCCTCGCAGCGCTCGGGAGGGCCGCCCCGTCCGGCCGGCCTTGTGCGGGCTACGGGGGCAGGTATGCCTCCGCAAGCCGCCAGGTGCTCTCACTAGAGATGCCTCAGTGAGGCTCGTCGTTCGGCGGGACTGCGAAGGCAGCCAGTGACGCCGGGACCTGCCGGGCGATCCCGCAGCGTGAAAGCCGCGGCTTGTGGCGGCGGAGCGCGGGTGGCATCTGCAGGTTGGAAGGCGGCTAAGTAATTCACCTCGGTTTACGGAAGGGGCAGAGCAGCGCAAAGACAATCCGATTAACAACCCGTCACGGTGTCTGCGGTGGTGGTAGTGGTCTGCCAGCACTGCTCACCTTGCCCTGTCCTGCTCATGTACCTGGAAGCGTTCAAAGCCAGGCTGGATGTGGCCTTGAGCAACCTGGTCTAGTAGGAGTCCCTGCACATGGCAGGGCGGTTGGAACTCGATCATTCGTTAAGTCCTTTCCAACCCAAACCATTCCGTGATTAGTATGGCTCTTTGTTCTCCACTTGTGAAGTCAAGAAATAGGCTACCTGCTCTACCCGTGCTCTACATGAATTTTGGGGCAAATATTCTCTGATAGCAAAGGGAGGAAATTCAAGGAAGTGAGTTTTTTTTTCCAAATTATTTTCTCTTGGCAACTTTTGTAGACTTCTTGCTTCTTTATGTTTTAGAAAAGCAATTAAGTTTGCCATGGATTAGAGCAGAGCTGCCACTGCATTTCATTTAGACTGTTTCCTCCCTCCTCCATGTGTGTGATTTCCATCTTGTTAAAAATGGCCTGCGTTTGTAAGTGGTGATCATTTGTTTCTCAGAAGTGAAGGCATAAACAATATCCTCAGCTGCAAAGCCCTGGAAGAGCTGCACTCACTCTTCAGAGAATGAAAATAAAGACAAACAGCTTCCAAACATTTCATAATTAGTAAACAATGCCATGGCCTGTTCTCGTCCCAGAAGTAGGACAAGACCGAATGAACTCTGCCCTTTTTTTTTTTTTGTTAGAAAAATCTGCACTCCAGGGCCCTGCATGTGGTTGTTCCCATGCAGAGAAAGTAGGTAAGTGGTGTCATAGGCATGGGAAGGAGGGAGATAAGGCACTGGAGATGTGGAGCAGAGCTCTGAAGTTTGCTCCTTGCAATCTCTGTTGCTACAGAGTGGTTAGTTAAAGGTCTGATGTAACTGGAACTTACAGGTTAAAGCTAGGTGGTGCGAGTGCTGTCCTCAACCATCATTCTTGTGCCTGAACCGAATTTTAGGAACACCGTAAGCAATGCCTGCACAGCATGTGGTTCTTTCACACCTCTGAGAAACACCTGAAGTGGTAGTTCATAGCTGTAGAGATCTGCACACCAGCAAGTGGAAGGGGACTGGCTTTAGCATTGCTGTGGGATGCTTCCAGTTCCTGTGCACACATGAACTGAACTGCCAGCTTTGAAAGATGGGATGTGGATGCAGAAGGAACACTGGTTAGGATGAAACCTCTATTCCACACGTGGATACAGATCGGAAGAAACGGTAAATCAGTTTCTAGTCAATTCACCATGTTTCGCCCGGAGGGAACAAGCTAGTACTGACCATTCACTGGGTTTGGCTGGGTTTTTTTTTTCAAACATTTTGCTTGCCAACGAAGTTATGAGTTTTTCTCTCAGTTACCTACTGCCTCCTCTTCTCACCTTTCATAGCATTCACTTTTCTGTAGTACTAGCGTACAGCATTCTATGGCTTTTCCTCTTGCTTCTTTAACATGTACATTTCATCAGTCCCTTTAAACAAACAGTAGAATGACTACGCATTAAATCTGTAGAAAAAAGCGGGGGCAGGCTGAAGAATCTCTTGTCACAGAAGTGACCATGAATCAAGATGAAGCAACTTTCTGATTCTTGCTCAAGGCCGCGTTAGGCCCCAGTGCCTCAGGACCCCCTCGCTAAGCAGACGAGCCCGCCCCGACCCTGCGGCTGAGGCAAGCAGGGCCCTGACTTGCCGGGAACGACTTGAGGGAACGGTTGTGCAGGCACAGCAGGAGGCCCGGTGGCGGCGGCTGGCGGTACCGAGCAGCAGCTCCCTCACGGCGGCGCAGGAAGCCCTCGCGCAGCTCCCTCACGGCCTGTGCACACAGCCTAGGAAGCTATAGCGCAGCTCCCTCACGGCCGCGTCCCCAAACGCCCCGACCCTGGGGCTGCGGTAGTAGGGCCCAGACCTGCAGGGATGGGCTAGAGGGAGCCGCTGGGCGGGCAGGCAGAGCGGGCGGCTCGGTGCGGGCGGCTCGTTGCGGGCGGCTGGTACCGAGCAGCAGCGCCAAGACGGCGGCGCAGGAAGCCCTCGCGCAGGAAGCCCTCGCGCAGCTCCCTCACGGCCTCGGCACACAGCCTAGGAGCCTGCAACGCAGCTCCCTTACGGCCGCGTCCCCAAACGTCCCGACCCTGGGGCTGCGGCAGTAGGGCCCAGACCTGCAGGGATGGGCTTGAGGGAACCGCTGGGCGGGCAGGCAGAACGGGCAGCTCGATGCGGGCGGCCGGTACCGAGCAGCAGCGCCACGGCGGCGGCGCAGTAAGTCCTCGCGCGGGTCCCTCCCGGCGGCGCCGCCGCGCTGCGCACGCGCCGTGACCTCTGCGGCCGCCAAGATGGCTGCGGCGCGCGGCGCGGCGGCAGCGCCAGGAGCGGCCTTCGGCGCCCAGCAGGTGACGGCCGCTGGGGGCTGCCGCCCGCTCGGGGCTGCGCTCACCCCAAGCTCCCCACCCCGTCCTACCCGGTGCGGCGGCTCTGGGGCTCTCCTGGCGAGCGGGGTGGTGCCTGGAGGTCGTGCGGCCTTTGAGGCCTCCGCGCCGGTCCCAGCTCCCGCCGCCCTTGTAGCGAGCAGGAGCGCGAAGGCCTAGGGCAGGCGAATTTGCCTGGGCCTCCCTGCTCCTGCGTGCTTCTTTCCAGATTGCTGCCGCCCACCTGAACCGCGGCCCCTGTCTGCTTCGCCTGGGGCCGTTTATTTTAGAGAGAAGAAGCCAAGAGCCTCGTTGTGATGGTGCTGTGTTTCTTGCAGGCCAGCCCCATGTAACTTCCACTTTCTTCGGCTCTGGGATCCATCTGAGCATCTTCAAGGCGATATTAGGTCTTCCGTTGTAAGTAACCGCTTTTAAAAAGTAGTAACCAAGGCAATTATAGCAACGTGTGTATTGGTTCTGATAAGCCGCTAAATGTTTTCTTAGCAAGGTAAATGGTCACGTTGCTTTGTGCAAAATTAACTTTGAGCACAGCAGGTCTCCTCATGGCGCCCTTGCGTTGTGAAGATGCTGTTGTAGAAGTGGAAACGCTTTAACCTGCAGGTCTTGTGGTTGGTTATTAAATTGGTGGGCAAAAGATCTTCCGTAGCACAAGACGCTCTGGCCAGAGTCACGCTGAAATAGGCATTAAAAAATTAGCTGTAGAACTAGTGATAAGTGTAACCAGTTTCCAAGACCTGGTCGAACATAAATGTGATGCATTCTTGACCTTTTGAGTGGTGAACGCTCAGTCGAAAGTTAGCTAATGGTATAAAGATGAGCGTAGTTCTCAGTGGTTGTGATTTCACAGGAGGAAGGATGTTTTTATTACTGCGTTAGCTTTTGAGTGCAGCCTTTTTGACTTACAGCATACGTAACTTTTCTTTTCTTAGGAAGAGTGAGCGTTTACACCCTTCAGAATGCCCAACACCAACTCTAAATTTCATAGTAACCACCGAGGTGCTCGGGAAGCTGGCAGGCGGGAGTTAGTTTCCCGGTCTTTGCAGAGCGCTCAGCATTGCCTGGAGGACCAGGATTTTGGAACTGCATATGCTCACTATCTCCTGGTACTGCACCTAGCTCCTGAGTTAAAAACTAGTGTCAAAGTAAGTGTTCCCTGAATTGTACAAAACCGTTTCCTTTGTTGAATCCTTTTTGAGGCTTAGCGACATGTTTTGTGCTTGTTGTATACGTCAGAGTTTACTACCCAGACTTCAAAATAAAAGCAGTAAAGAGTAATGGAGACAGCCAGTAACGTGTTTGATAAGCTCTGTATGCCTGTGGGAAGGGAACTGATGCACTTCTAGTCTGTGCCAAGAAAGTTAAATAAAAATAGAGCCTTGTTGCTCTTGGCTTTAGTATAGCAGGTGGGCACTGCTGGGTGATGATACTCTGAGAGCTTGTTTCTGCTTCTTCAAATGAGCTACCTAATTTAGGCTGATAACAATTATATGCTGCAGCTTAGGGGTATGAGAGTGCTCAGGTGCACATCAGGGTTCCTCTAGGTGTTTTCAAGGTTTAATTCCTTGCTTGTGGTAACTATCATTAACTGAGTTGTTTTATTTTCCAGGAAATGTTTCAGTTTACTCTCTTTAAATGGGCAGAAGAGCTAGATTCTCTGGCACGGGTTCCAGATCTGTTTAACTGCTATGAACAAGCCCTTGAACTATATCCAAATGACGAAGTGATATGTAACAGTATGGGGGAACATCTTTTCAGGTTTGTAGTAATGTATATTCAGTTGTTGTAAGGTTCACAGTCAGTATTGTACATCAGCAAATCAGGCCAAATTCAGCACAGCATGTGAAATGGAGTTAAGAAGTGAATGTCAGCATATACTTGAGGTGTTTACTGTAGTGTGTACTGTTGAACTTCAGACTTATTTGTCAGCTTAAAATAGAGTGTCTAATGCTGGGATAAATGTTGATTGTCAGCAGAAGTAAAGCAAAAGAAGTACAAGCACTTTATTGAAAGTCAAAACTGAAAAGTACTGCCTTAAAATACATTTGTATGCTTTATTAAGGAATTACTGGACAAAAAAGAGCCACAATTGTTTAGTCCCTGTGTTAGCTACTGTTCTGATCAACCTACAGTTATTCACAGGGTCACAGATCTGCAGATTGTATTAGGTTAGAAGAGCCACTCAAAAGCCATCTTGTCCAGTCCCCCTGCAGTGAGCAGGGACATCTCCAACTAGATCAGTCTGCCCAGGGCCACATCAGTTCTGGTCTTGAATGTCTCCGAGGACATTGCCTCACCCACATTCCTGGACAACCTGTTCCGGTATTTCACCACTCTGATTGTGCAGAGCTTCCTCCTACTGTCCCACCTAAATCTCCCCAGCTCCAGATTCAAACCATTGCCTGCATCCTAAACAGTCCTTCTAAACATTCCTTCCTCAGCCTTCCTGCAGGTCCCCTTCAGATATTGAAATGTAGCTATAAGGTTTCCTCAGAACCTTCTTTTCTGCAGGCTGAACGGCCTCAGCTATTTCAGAGATGGTTCAGCCCTCTGATAATCTCTGTGGCCCATCTCTGGGGTTGTTTACTCTAGGAAAAAGGGGGCTGAGGGGAGACCAACTTGCTTTCTACCTCCTCTGAAATGAGGTTGAAGCCAGCTGAAGGTTGGTCTGTTCTCCTGAGCAACAAGTGAAGTGATAGGACAAGAGGAAATGGCTTCAAGTTGCAGCATGGGAGGCTTAAGTTGGAGAAGAAAAGAAATACCTTCACTGAAAGGGCTCTCGAAGACTGGCACGGGCTGCCTGGGGAGGTGGTTAAATCATTCCTTGGGATGTTTTCAGAGGCAGAGATGTAGTGCTGAGGGACCTGGACTAGTACCAGCCTTGGCAGAGTTACAGAATGATTTGCTTTAATGATCATGTTCTGTGAGCCTGTACTGTGGAGTTGCTGCTGTTGTATCGTAGCAGCACGTTCTTGTAAAACCTGTTGTAGCTTAGAAAAGGATGAAGTATTGCATGCGGTGGTATTTTTGGACTGCCTTTTCATTTCTGAGTGTTTTGTGTGCAGCTGCAGACGACTCTCTCCTATGGAGTGCTGTCAGTGTTTCTAAAGACAGTTTTTCTAACTACAGCAAAAGATTTCCTTTGTCTTTGAATCATAGTAAGGCCTTGACAGACCCCCAGACATCCTCAGAGACTTTGCAGCTGACCACATGCTTTGTTGACGTGTCCTTTTTGCCATTAGAATGGGCTTTAGAGATGAAGCAGCTGGCTATTTCCATAAAGCAGTGAAGCTTAACCCTGACTTTGCTGACGCAAAGGAGAATTTCTACCGCGTTGCCAACTGGCTGGTGGAGCGCTGGCATTTCATCATGCTCAACGACTCCAAGAGGAACCTGACTTACCTGAAAGCCATCCAGAACGCTGTCCACTCAGGCTGCAAATCTGTCCTCGATATTGGAACAGGAACAGGGATTCTGAGGTGGGTCATAAGCTTCATGGAAACCTGTTTGGTGTCTGACAGCATTTGGTTGCTAGTGAAGATATTTACTGTCCCTGAGACAAAACTTAGGAAAGGAAGAAAAGCTTGCAGAAGTCACTGAGTCAGGGGCTTTGTGTCTAAGTGGTGGCTTTAAATGCTTTGTTTTAATTCTTCGTTGTGCAGATGCAGAGCTGTTTCCACAGCTTTGTTCTAGCTGCTGTGGAATTGAGTTACTCCTGTTAGTTTTGAAGCTGTAATGTCATGTGTCCTCTCTGTAACTGTTGAGTCTAATGTAAAGAGTAGATTGAGCATAGCTGGGGGTGTATCATTGTGCTATCTGCATGAGGGTTTGATGGTAGCCTGTCAAGAGGACATTGATTTGTGCAGTATCAGTGTCCACATGAGATACTACTTATTAATGACTTTTTAGACTTGAAGTGTCTTAAGTTCTCTTTCTTCATCTGTTCCCTATTTTAAGAGAAGTTAGTATCTTGTCATGCTTTGCTTAAAGTGTTTTTAACCGGAGGGGAAAAGCCATGATTCATCTTTTTCAGTATGTTTGCAAAAAAGGCAGGAGCATCTTCTGTCTACGCCTGTGAACTATCAAAAACCATGTATGAACTTGCCCGGGATGTGGTGGCAGCAAATAACATGGAAAGAGAGATCAAACTTCTGCATTTGAAGTCACTCGATATAGAAATTCCAAAGCACATACCTGAAAGGTAAGTTACTGCATGCTGTTAGGATGGTAGCTTTAATTAGCTCTTACTTTCAGGAAAATACTCTCTGAGCTAAACAGGAAGTAACTTGGCCTATGATATTACCCATAATGTGGAAAGTTTCTCTGTGTGATTTATGTTTTTATAGAGAGTCCAGAAATTATAACAAGTTTTTTAGGTTATACTGATTTCTATGGTAGGTCAACAGAGTGATAAATTCAGGAGTTCAGTTCTATGATGGTGGCAGCTTTGGGGTATATGTAATTGTAATGCAGAGAAATGAGATTACATCATCACAAAAGTCATCTTAACACACTTGTGGCTCATTTCTGCAGCCCTTGAATAGGGATAGGGTCTGCTAAGGAAGACTTTCTGAGACACATGGAGACAATAGAGGGCTGGGCTCTCACAGTACCACACCCCTGCAATAACCTTGTCAAAGTCTGTGTTTCTGAGATCAGCAGCTGCAGATTGCCTGCCTGTTCTGGCCAGGGAGTGAGGGAGAACCTCCCTTTTGATCCTGTATACGTGGCCCAGGCTTCTTATGCTACCCTGCTCCTCCTCGTTCGCTGTCTCATTCAGCAGTAGTTGTTAGGAGGGTCTGTAAAATTTTTGCAGGTGGAAATCTTAGGGGGTTTTATCTGTTTTGATACATGCAAAGGACAGGTTTAGGCATACAGGTTAAATGTGGGAAGGAAATAAGGCATTTTAATTACTAACATTTCATGAAGTGTCTGGTGGTGGTAGGGGTTTATAATCTGAAATGAAGTCAAGCCTTGTTTAATTGTGTCAGTTGATCTTCTGTATCCTCTTAGTGTATGTGATGAGTTACTGGATGTCACCTGTCAGGAATAAATTTGTGTGGAAATGTCATGCCATATCATGCCCTACATTTTTTGGTTTAAATCTAAAGGATTTAGAATTGTAGGGTCTGTTAGTCTGCATAGGAGTGTCACTGTGCTTCGATCAAAGTTCGGGGGTTTTGAAATTCTTTTTTGCATGAATGGATACTCTTGCACAAGGCTGAGGCAAAATATATCTTCTGCAGCATTGCTGGCTCTGTGCCCAGGAGGAAACACCTTCCTGTTTTGGCTACATGCTTCCCACACAGTTTATTTATAAATGCTGAGCAAGAAGCTTTGTGGTAAACTCTTGCTCAATATTTGTCCTCTTTTACCTGCAACCTGAGTAACTTTGTAACAGCAGTTCAAAACACGTAATTTGTTGGAGTTATACTGCCCATCTGTACTGAAACTCCTGAGCAGCAGCAGGAGTTTTGCTTTGGGTTCACATTGGTGTGGTGCTTTTGTTCTTTAAATGGTCAACAGGAGCGTGTGTATTTCATGGTGTTCTTTTTCCTGGCTAGAGTTTCCTTGGTCGTCACAGAAACAGTTGATGCTGGTTTATTTGGGGAAGGCATTGTAGAGAGCTTGATACATGCTTGGGAGCAGCTCCTTCTCCAGCCAAAGGTGGGTGCTGTGCATACCTACGTATGCGTGAGGCTCCTGCTTTGTTTGATTCATGTTTGCATGCACTCAAAAGCATACCTGGAGTAAATACTACCTCTTAGTATTGCTCACTGGGGGTCTGGGTTGATGTTTCTATCAGTTTGGCTTCAGTGGCAGGCAGGGTGGCAGCTGCTTGCATTGTACTTGTGTGAGCTTCTGTCCTGCGTAGCCAGGTACTTGCAGTACACGTTCTCCTGTGGTCACCTTCCAGTCTGCAGAGGTGATTCTCGATCACTCTTTCCTCTTTTCCTTCTTCTCCAGCCTTCCACCTTTAAAGTACACTGAAGGGGTTTGTGTGTGAATTATAACCTGGCCATTTTGAGATGCCAGCTGGCAGCAGAAAGTCATGTCAGTCTAAGCAAAAAAAGCTGAATGATGGTAGAATTATAACTGACTGTTCTAGTGTTAAGAAATAAGTTGGTAAATGTGCCATGTGCTTGTGCTCTTAATTTATTTGTACTAACTTAGCACTTTTTTTGAAGACTGAATGTTTTGCAGGGTCTTACACTAGGTATTTGGCTTTTAGGTTAGCATATATTAAGCAAAATACTGTAACAAGTCTTATACAGGTTAACCTCAATTGGATCTTAGGAAATAGGACTTACTTTTAGATCGAAGTTCCCTTGATTCCAGCTAACTTTAAAAAAAAGAGAAATCTTATCTGTCTGGAAGCTTTTGTCTTGAACTGAAGCTGATGCCTCTAGCGTTAAGTGTAGGAGTGATGCATAAAGGAAGGGTTCTTGAATGTATCAGTGTGTTTTAAATTTGTATTCTGTTAGAAAACAATTTTGTAACTACACAGAGGAAGTAGGAGAAAGAAGAGTAAAGCTGATGTCTGGATCTGTTGAAACACAGTATTTCAGAAACTCCTTTAATGGTCAGCTGGAAGGACAAAGACCAGAAACTTTAGTAGTTGTGAAGAGCTGACTGCTGTTCTGGCTGTGATATTGAGTGCTCCTTAACACCTAACCCAGGCATTACAGTAGAAATAGGTCACTGACTCATTGCACTCATGTGCATCTTTTCACAGCCTAAAAATCAAGATGTGAGTGCTGGAGACTATGGCAGAGTTATTCCTGCAAGTGCTACAGTTTTTGGGATGGCAGTAGAATGCAAAGAGATCCGCAGACATCACAGGTATGTTCCAATTCCAGCACAGTTTGAACCCTTGTTAGTTAGGAAGAGAGGCTGCTGACCTGTTTCACTAAACAAGTTCTGCTCTTGCTCTCCCCACACATTTTCCAGATTCTCTCTTGTTTTTTTTCTGGTTAATTTTATTTTTCCCTCTTTGTGGTTCAGACTTTCTAGATCACCTTATCAGAAACTGTTGACTTTGAGTTCTGCTGAAAATAGGCTTTTGCACATACTGGAGGCATTTTACTAAAGGCATACACTACAAAAATACTTCCTTAATAGTAAACTTACTTATTTCTGTATTGGAGATTGAGATTAACACTGGGTCCTTATTCTCATTCTGTCCTCTATGATTTGCTCCTTACCTTACCCTTTCAGAAGATGAGGGCAGGCTTTTGTAAAGCCTGAGTGGGTTATTAAACTTCACCTTAGTGCTACCTCTCTGCATTTGTGCCTTGCCCTGACAGCAGTGTAAATTACTTTGATATTAATTTTTATTCTAGCTTTCTAGAACATTATCACTGGATGGAGATGGTTTCTGTCTGAGAGGTATGGACTTAATGTATTCCACTTAGGAATACAGGTTGTTGCAGGCTAAAGAAAACTCTTAGCTTATACAGGAGCTTCAATATGCTGGATGAGAAGGACTCAGGCTGCACCAGTGATTTCGTTGCTCCAGCAGTGGATGTCGACAATGGCCAGAGAGAGACAGAAGTTCCCATAGTAGATGATCATAGAAGAACTTTCTTTTAGCAGAAGTTTGTCATCAATTAGAATATTTTTTTTTTCCCCCCCTCAAAACTTGGGGGTTTATGTTTCAAACAGAAAGCTTTTGCCTTTCACAAGTATTCCCTTACAGGTCATAGACAGGATGGTGGTTAATAGCTCCTAACTTTGGATTGGCAGCAGAGATCTTTTGTGGGGAGGAGAAGTTCCTGCAAATTCAGCGTAATTCTGGCTAAGTCTCTGGCCTTTGACAAAGGACATATTGGACCTTTTCTCAGTTTCTAGTGGCAGCATTCAGTTGTGGTTCTTGAAAGTGATGCTGGTTGTGCTTTAGAGCTGCTCCAAATGTAACAAGAACCCCTCAGAACTGGTTTGTTATTTTTCAGTGTTTCTAGTCTTGCACTCTGTCTTTAAAAATACTCAGCCTGGGAAGAATACTCTTAACTTTTTTTGTTAAAGGATAGGAATTTTTCTTTTTCCTTTACTCGCAGAGTGGAAGCACAAGAAGTTGCTGGTGTCTGCTTGTCAAATGCAGTGCAGTTCTTCAGTCCAACTTATGCTTGTGCTGGCTCAGAGGAGACTGTTGAACCTTACACCACCGAGAAGCTCAGCCGTGTTCCTGGAGGTTACATACCCCTGACAGAGCCCTGCCAAGTCATGACAGTAGATTTCAATGATCTGCAGGTAATTATTTCTTTCCCATCCCTTACAAGCAACCCATTTACTGATAAAGAGAGCCCTATATCTTATTTGCTCTCCGGGTTCAATTTCAGAACAGTTCACAAGTGCAGAGTTGGCAGGGCTCTGCTGGTTTTGATACCTGTCTGGTTGTGTGGTGAAGTGATTCATCATGTGATAGCCTGTGAGTTTTTGAAGGTGGAGTTTCTAGTTCCGTTGGCAGAGTTCAGGGGACTAAACTAACTCAGCACAGGGTCAAACAACTGACAGCCTCAGTATAGGGAGGGGGAGTTAAAATGTAATAGACTGAAATAATTTACGTTGTGGAGCTGACTAAAGGTTAAATCTTCTAGATCCTCTTAAAGACAAAAGAGGGAGGATGTGTCAAACATCTGTAAGTGCAAAAGGAAGGAGATGAAGATATTGATCATTTTCAATCAATTTGATGCCACCCTTCAGCTCCTGTGCTATCTTGCAGTATTTCTGTGCCAGGGCACTCTGCAGTATGGCATCATTATTTGCTGTGTTTTGCACAAAATACATCTGAGTGCTTAGACTAACTAGGCAGGGACCCCAGCAACACAGAGCTGAGCACGCTAAAAAGATGATACATCTGATCTCCACTGTGTTTCTTGCTCATTGACCCACAGTGAGGAGCTAGCATTGAGTCAGGGCTTAAAATAGGTTCTGTTATATAAATGAAATTATTCTTGGCTGCTGCTTGGCCAGGAATTGCAGTGTTTCTGAATCAATAGCTGTTCCTAGCTGGCTTCTCTGACATCCTGAGATTAAAAATGAAATAAGACAAGGCTCTGCAGTGTGCTGCTGGGAGCCATCTCTCTGTGACCTAATGTTACTTCTGCTTCGAGCATCAATAAGAAACTATTACTGATCTGAGAGATGTCTGCTCTTGAGCATCTGCCTGCTGGTGGATGTGTACAGTTGGCTTTCAACAGTAAAGGACAGTGTTACACTCCTAAACCACGTTTCAGAACTGCTCCTTTGAAGATTCAGTTAAACTAATGGAGTGGTCCTGTCACGGTAAGATATTGTAAGTAAAGGGAAAGGAAAGAAGTCCAGCTAATTTATCTGGAATTACTGGTTGCTGTTATTTGTTGCTGGGCAGTTCCCAGCAGTGGTAGGTTAATTTCAAACTGTAGGGTTTTTTGCCTTGGTTTTGTTTTGTCCTGGCCACTGGTGCCTGGAGGTTCAGAAAAATTACCTGTGTTCTGTTGGAATCAAAAACCCTGCTGTACTTACAAACAGCAGCAGGATTACCTGCTGAAGATTGGAGTTCAGGTAAGAAATGACTTAGCATTAGCAAAGACATCTCAAAGAGCTGCTTTCTAAACTGACAACTCAAAGAATGAGAGAGGTGATGTCTTTACTCTGTGTGGGCTAACTATCAACACCTCAAATTGACAGAACTGAGGGAGGCTTCAAGTAGGGCACAACAATTTCTGAGAGTGAGTTGCAGACATCAGTGCAGGTCAGAGAAATACTAAATCCAAAATTAAGTAAGTAGCTGAGTTACGCTGATTACTTTATGACTGCTGTTATTCTTAGCAGCAACAGCTCTGCTTCTCCTAGGCAGTGGCTGTAATTATAGGCTACAGAGACTTGCACCTTGCCAGGTACTGCCTGTGTGCCTGTTTGCTTGGCAGCGGATCAGTGCCACTGGGAGTGGAAGTGTTTACCTCAGCAGCCAGTAATTAAAGCTCAATCTCACTTTCAGGCCCTGCAGGAACTGTGCTTTTGCCAACAATTAGAAATATTTGCTCTAATTTTCCTGAGAAGTTACTGTGTGGAGTAGTTGAGAAATTCTGGAGTATTTGATTATTAAATACACCTCCAAACAGCTGTAACTTCCCAGAAACTTAGTAGTTGCACGCTTGTGCTCTTGCTGTCATGCTTCAAGGGGCTCAGTACCTGCAAAGCTTCAACTTGCTGCTCTTTTCCACTCTGCTGGAGGGTGTACAGGAAAAGTGACCAGCAGCAAAGCACTTGTATTGAGGAGCAGTGAGATCAGAACTGGAGTAGCACACGGTAATTGTAACATCTGCAGTGCTGAGCCATCGCTCAGTTGTGCTAAGAGGGGCAGGGCAGAGGAGAGCACAGGAGAATTAAGAGGGAAGAAGGCAAAATGCAGCACTTGAGAGCCGGTCACATTCTTAGAGTTCAACTTCTCTTTTGTCCTGCGCATTTTAAGATTGAAACTTAGGAGAGATGTTGACATAAGCAGATGAGGAAGCTCATAAATGCATAGGGAAGGCTGTTACTAAGCAAAATGCCCGTGACTAAGAGAGTCTGTTGTCCCTTGTGCTTGACCTCCTGCTAATTGGGTTGTGTCAGAACCAAGACATTAGAGCTGGGCCTTTAAGCTTGTAAATGTTGGTAGCAGAAGGTAATTATTGATAAAAATTGTACTTACATGTGGGAATACAGTTCTGTGCTAGAGGAAAATAATGATGATAATTGGCATTGTAGCGGCCTCTTCACTTTAGGTTTCTGTTGGTGCCATCATGGTTCAGTGCAGAAATACAGGTGACTTAGGGTAATAAAACTGCTTGTTCTTTCCTTATGGAGCAAAACTCACACTCTTTCCTCTTTGGTCAGGAGCTGAAAAGCCTTGCAGCCAAAAAGCCATGGAAGCTCAGCCTGCCAGTCACTGAAGGAGGAATATTAGATGCCGTTGTGGTGTGGTTTGTACTACAGCTTGATGATGAACATGCTCTGTCTACAAGTCCTAGTGAGGAAACTTGCTGGGAACAGGCAGTCTACCCTGTGCAGGGCCACCTTGGTACGTCCTGTGCATGTCCTTGTTGCCATTATCTTGGATTTATTTTGCGTTTGAGCTTCTTAAGTTATCTTGGAGGTTAGCAAGTGGCAGCAAATAGGTTTAGGAGAAGTTCAATTGCAAATAGCTGATCATTTTTTTGGAATGTAGTGTACAGTCCCTGCATCAGGGGTTGTTGGTGGAACTCTGCTGTGAAGCACATCATACCTGCTGAAGATCTGGGAGAACACTTTTCATGAAGATGTTTTTTTCTATACTGAACTAAATGCATTGTGGAGCAAATTCAAAAAGTGGAGCTACTGACTGTGCTTACTTAGCCAAGATGTGACTGGTGAAGGGTGGGGGGAAGCAAGGTGGGAATTGCTGACTGCTGCTGCCACAGAAACCAAGCTAAACACTCCTGCCTGCCTCTCACCCCCATTTTGCACTTAGGTTAAACACTGTTCCCCACTTAAATGGCAGTGGCAGTGTCATTTCCAGTGGCCTCTACTCTCCGTTCACCTTTCTCTTCCATAGAATCTTAGGAGTATCTTGAGTTGGAAGGGATTCATAAGAGGTCCAACTCCCTGCTCCTCATAGGACTACCTCGTCATCATTGTCCAGATGCTCCTTGAACTGTGACAGGCTTGCTGCAGTCACCCCTTCCCTGGGGAGCCTGGCCCTATGACTGACCACCTTTTCCTAATGTCCAGTCTGAACTTCCCCTGACACAGCTTCTTTCCATTTCCCTGTGTCCTATTGCTGGTCGCCAGAGAGATCAGCACCTGCCTCTCTGCTGCCCAGCCTGAGGAAGGTGTAGGCTGTGATGATGTCACCCCACAGCCTTGTCACCTCTAGGCTCAACAAGCCAAGGGACCTGAGCTGCTGCTCAGAAATCTTGTCTTTGATACCTCTTACTGTCTTAGTTACTCTCCTCTGAGCACTCTAATATATTGTGGTGCCCATTAGGTGCCCTAGGCTGGTTCAACTGAAGTGTAAGGGATGGAAGAGCCTCTGTAGCCCATGTGGCTATTGAAAGAAGTGTTTGTCAAACCACAGCATTTCTGTTCTGCAATTCTGGGCTGCTTAGGGCATATGCAGAGAGTATCTAAAGATTATCAAAAGTGTTCTAGTAAAACTGATTGGGAATAAATTCTCCTTTCTAAATTGTAGCTGTTATTTTCCATGTAACTGCAAATCTACCTCTGTCCCCAGGAGGTACTAAAATCCAAATATTTAGCATTTTAAAGCAAACCCAGTTTCTTTCCCGGTATGTTTTTGCTCCACTCTGCTGTTGACAGAACACTTAAAGTACTTTCTGTTTGTCACAGAAAGGCATACTTGGAGGAGGGATGGACTTTACTGGGCGTGGGGCAGTTTAAGGCAAATGTTAATGTACAATGAAGGATTTCCTGTTCTGGGTTCCAGACCAGAAAAATTCTTTGATCCATAGTAGTAAAACCTCAGAAAGTGAGGGAGTGTTAGGGTGTTTTGAAGCACCGTGTGGCTGCTCCACTAATGTTTGCTGCCAAGTAACTGATGAGACCTTTTTTGCACTGTTTGGCCAAGATTATTCTGTGAAGATTGGAGATAGTGTGGTGATGGAGGTTTGCTGCCAGGATTGCTACCTGAAGATCCAGAAGATTTCTCCTGTGTCTTCAGAGTGTGGGATGGACTTCAGTGACAGAGACGACCTGCTGAGTTTGGGCAATGAGGCAGAGTTGTGCAACGCTCTGGCTGGTCTTCAGACAACCAGCAAGCAGGATGGCAGCAGTCAAGTGTGTGTGTTGGAATCTGCAGAAATAGCCCTGCTGAATGATGTCCCCTACCACGAATGCTTTAAAGCTGCTATGGGCAAAGTGCTACTGTCACTAAATCCAAGGAAGGATTTGCAATCCATGGACATTGATGGCCTAGGCAGTGAGATGAACTTCCAAGAGAATCAAAACAAGAGCTCTCTAGAAGAGACTCCTGATCCTCTGTACATTTTAGATGTATCTGAAGGCTTCTCCATCCTGCCAATTATAGCTGGCAAACTTGGACCAGTTAGAGCCTACAGTTCTGTTGAGAAAGAACAGCATCAGGCAGCACTTAGTGTCATTGCAGAAGCTAACCATTTCCCTAAGGAAACTTTAGAGTTTTGGCTCAGCCACTTAGAAGATGAAAGTGTCGTGCTGCAGAGACCCAACTCAGACAAACTTTGGAGTATCATTATCTTGGATGTCATAGAGACATCAGGTTTAATCCAGCAGGAGGTGATGGAAAAAGCTGCAATATCCAGGTACAGTATAAATGGACAAAAGTGTTCCTGGGAATCTATAATTATCTGAAAGCTTTAAAAAATCTTGCTTCCAGATACCACAATCCTGCCCTGCTGGTTCTGTGAAGCACAAAGAGTTCATTTTCTGAGCAGGCTGAACCCCCTAGAATGGTGCTGGTGTGACCACTGTATGTGTGTGTATATATATCTCTCTTACTGCCAAGACTTTCCTTCTGTGTAGATTTCTTTGTATTTTGTAAGTAAGGATATTGCTTGGTCTGTCAGATGTTCCCAGGACAGCCAGCATCTCAGTCATAGCTGAGATAGCTTTCAGTGCAAGGTTAGGAAAGCCTAGGTTCAAACTGTAGTTGGAGCAGACTGGTACTGCTAGAAGACAAACAGGAAAGGAGGCAGCACCAAAGCTCCCAGCTACCCCTGACAGAGAGGGTGGGAAGAGAAGTCAAATAATGGACGTGGGTAACAAAGTAAAGGTGAAAGGGGTTTCTGTCTTTCTGTGGTGCTTGGGAAGGTTCTTTGTTCATCCTTATGTGGTGATGATTTTCCTGGTTTGCCTGGCCAGATGGGATCTAGGTCAGATCCCTCTGAGTGCTGGGCTGCAGAGGGAGAGCAGGAGTGCTCTCCTCAACTGCAGTCAGTGGCCTTTCCCTGCTGTTGAAGGGTTTGCTCCAGAGGTGAAATATTTTTCTCTTTATAGATGCCTGCTACACAGTGGAGGGAAGATTTTCCCACAGTACATGTTGGTGTATGGGATGCTTGTAGAGTCGGAGTCCCTGCTACTGGAGAGTGCTGTCCAAGGGTCAGAACCAACTCTGGGCTTTAATGTAGCTCCTTTCATCAACCAGTTCAAGGTAGGAGGGCAGTGGGTGGCTTCCAGGTAATCTGCAGCTGTCTAACTGTTTACTTTGGGTGCAAACTGAAACAAAAACTTGATGAGCTGAAAATTTCATATTGATCAAGTTTAGAGGTTTATGTGACCAGAGAAGAACCTTAAGATAAGCTGTCAGAGTGGTGTGGGAGAAGTTTTGTCTGAGTGACAGAAGATAGCTGCAGTGTTCCTGTAGAGAATGACCGTGCTGACCTTCATCACCTTCCACAGCCCAGCAGCCACACTTCTGAAGGTTATTTTGTGTTTTGGCTGTCTCCTGCAGGCACTCCTAGAAAATTTTGCATTATGGTTAAGCCTATTTTAACTTTTCCATGGCTGCTGATGCCTGAAGTTCTGGTTTATACCCTCAGGTACCTGTTCGTGTGTATTTGGATCTCTCTACGTTACCTTGCCTACCTTTGAGTGAGCCAGCAGAGCTTTTAAGGCTAGATCTCATGAACCCTCTGCTGAACAGCTCCAGCAGAGAAGTGAAGGTGAGTTGGTCATACCTGAGGTTACAAGTGAGCTCAACTGCTGCTCTGTGGAGCTGCTCCTTGACTGCTCACCATGGCAGGCAACTTACAAACAAGTAAATTCTGAATGATCTCTGAAATAGGGGAGTGAGTGCTGGATTGGGCTTTTGGGTCACAACCCAATGAGCAGTCCAGACTTGGGCCAGGGTAGCTGGAAAGCTGCCCAGCAGAGAGACCTGACGGTGCTGATCAAGAGCCAGCACTTCTCCAAGTGGGCAAGAAGGTCAACAGCATCCAGGTCTGGCTCAGGGACCAGGGCAGTCGCCCTGCACTCAGCACGGGTGAGGCCATGCTTTAAGTACTGGAGTCAGTTTTAGGGCCCTCCCTACAGGAGCAGCAGGGCCAAAGAACAGCAGTGAAGCTGGTGCAATGGGTTCAAATGTCTTGAAACTACTTTGTCTTACTTGTTGGAAAGGCTGTAACTGATGAGTATTTCAAATGTTGCCAGGTACAAATTTGTAAGTCTGGCCGAGTCACTGCAATTCCCTTCTGGTATCACATCCATCTCGATGAAGAGCAGAGCTTGAACACAGCTGATGAATCATCCCACTGGAAACAAGCTGCAGTTGTTCTGGATGAGCCCATACCGGTGGAGGTTGGAGATGAGCTGGTGCTGGATGTTCAGCACCACAAAAGCAATATCAGCATTACAGTCAAGCGATAACCCCAGGCTGGTGAAGCACCTGTGCAGGAACTGACTCTTTCCAACAGCACTGCTGTTAATTTATATTAAAAGTTTACATTGTATGGAGGGAGCCAAGAGGCTGGTTTGTGGCTTTAAGAGTAGGTAGTTGGATTCTACTAAACCTGGAGCAAAAAGCTGACTGGTAGCTATTGCAGTGACCACAGCAGGGGGATAGACTTCTGCTACTGTCACAATTCTGTTTTCAGTACAAGCCTTAAAATACTGCTAAATCCACTTAAGATCACTGTCTCCTGTGAAGAAGGCAGTAGAGTTCCTGTGTCACTTGCCATCAACTTACTGTAGCAGTAACTCAAAAGAAGGTGAACAGTTTAAATAAAATCTTTAATTGCTTATTTACAACGAAGGCAATGAGTTGGCAAATTGAAAATCAAGCTTTGCACTTTTCCCACTACGTTCAGGTACAGCAAGTACAGAGCCAGCCCAAAGCTGCAGCCTAGTGAGTAAGGCGCCGTCTGTACATCACACTAGTACTGCAACACAAGCACTTCAGATGAGGTTACCGGTGACAGCCAGAAGTTATATGCTGATCCTGCAAATGCTAACAATGCTGACACTCCAAATGTCACTTGAAGTCAGTGGTCTAAAGGGGAGGGTTTGCTGCTGCCAGGCTGCAAACATGCAATAAGAGTTAAAATCCAGTGAGGGGACAAAACAGTATCCCTGTTCTTGTCAGGCTTTGCAAGAGAACATTTATTCTCCTTGGACTGGAATCTAATACAAGTCACTCTGGGCTAGACTACCTACTTGGTTTCTTCTTTGTAAGGGTCTTGTCTGGGTGGGGGGGAATCATCAACTGTTACATCTGAATCTACTAGAAGCATAACAATAACTGCACAAACACAGATGTACGAATACAAAGTACTACAGACACAAGCTCAAGATCTGCTTTAACAGCTTAAAAAAAAATTAAGTGTTAAAGAATTTATTGCAGCCCCAAATAAAGAAACCTGCTTTGTTTCCTACTTACTTTTGATATCCTTCAGTCTACTCCACACACTGAAGGCAGGGAACCATTATTCTTGTTTTATAAGAGCAGGAAAAAAAGTATCCTTTTTGGGTAGAGTATTCATCCAAAACTTAGTGTCCTGGCTGTCCTTTCTGAGTGTAAAAGACTTAAAGATGATGAGCTACAAGGACAAGATACACCAACCGTTTGCTCTGGGCATAGACTTCTACAGCAAGGCCTGCAGGGAATGCTTTCTTGGGAGGGATTCTTTACGGATGCTCTGTCAGAATTGCCTCTGTCAAGGAGGCATACTTAGCTGTGCAGGGAAGGGCAGGAGATGGCATCTGTACAGAAGTTACCATTTCATCCACACTCAGCACTGGGGTATGGAAGTTAACTGTCATAAATAGGACAACTAAAGCTGCTACAAACACCTTTTGCTACTGCCCTTCATAAATTACATTCTTGAAATCGTGTTCCCATTGGTATTGGTACTTACGCTTCATCTTCAGAGGAGTGGGGCACTTTAGTATTACTACAAGCCAGTGTAACTCTGAGGTGATGTGTAACTGCTGAGCAGTTGAAGGAGTTGACTCAGGTTTAAGCAGAACCCTTTACAGTGTGCGTGGTTTATACTCCTGGGGTACTCACAGACACATCCTTTAGAGAGTCAGAGTTCACGTCAGGCACAGCCACATCCTCTTCCTGTCTCTGCCTTCCCAAGTTTACCAACTTCCATCACCAACAGTTAACAGCTGTGGCAAGGAAAGACTGGACTCTAGCCACTCCCAAAGGAGAGAGGAGTCTAACTGTGGCCCAGAGCTTTCTCTGATGCCTTGTGCTCCAGTTCGGGTGACTCCTCAGCATCTCCAACAGCAGCAGTGCTATAAATGCCATCGAGTGCAGGGGCTGTCGTCGGTGTGGTCAGAGGTGTCACAGTGTGTCCAAACCCCTGATAGTGACCCATGGGGGAAGAGGGCACTGAAGAAGCATCAGAAATTGGGTCTTGAGTAGATGAAGACAGTAAACTTGTGTGCTCATTTTGTTCATGGTCCTCTGCAAAAAACATTTTCCTTGGCTGGCCCAGAACTGTCCTTCCTAGAAGGATGTCAAATGAAAACACTTCTTAGCACTTCCAGCACTACACCAAGGTCCTCTGAACACACCAACTCTAAAACAGGCATGTGAAATCAGGAGTCCTCAGTCATGAGTTAAGTAGTGTTAGTTTCAGTAAATAAAAGGATGAGTTCCTATTTACAAACCAACCAAGGCACTCAACAAACAACCCAAAGGAGACATCACTCTCTTTATATGAAACCCACCCTGAGATGCAGTTATTTAGAAGGAAAGTGTAAAACTAGACTCTACATCAGGACTTTTGGAAAGAGCAAAGTGCCAGACAAACCATGAAATCGTGCAGGGAAGCCGCAGCCACCACTTTGGTGTGGAATGTTCTGAGATGGCTCAGTGTAAAATGAAGCAGGGAATCCAGAGGCTGCTACAAGATGATCCCAACCTGTCTGGTACTTACCCACATTGCGAACCTGCTCGGATATATCTGCCCTCAGATCAGAAATATCCCACATGGCGAGGAAGGAGTCAAAGCATGACCCTTCTTCAGCTTCTTGAACGTAAGGTTTATAGGAAAAGCTGTAGTGATGTGCAATAGCAGCCAGGAACATCTCAACACAAATGATAAAATCCTGCAAGGAGAGAGACACTGACTCAATACTTTACCCTTCTTAACTGGAGAAAAATAACTTCTGGGATTCTCCTACAGCTGACAGACTGTGCCTTGAGAGACTGGCATCAGCTACTTTTCCTCCAGAGGCAGGATATCCTTGGCAGGCTTCAGAGAGCCACACGTACCACAATTACACTGGAATCAGTCCTTCCCTGGTGTGCTGGAAGCAGATGCTGAACCAGCAGCAGCTCTGCAATGACTATGGGCTGGAAGGCAGGCAAGGGCATCCAACAGATGTGTAACTCAGGCACCTTCCTTCTGCCTCAGTTGCACAAGCAGGAAACTGACTTGGGGCTACTGGCTGAGACTTAGCCCAACTGAAGTTGGGCAGCATTTGCTTGAGATCATCTATGTCACCTTACATAAAGTCACTGCCCCTAGGAAATAACTGTCTGCTCCTACCTGTAGTCCTGTGGCCACAGCTTCCACACTCTGCCAGTCCCAGGTGTGCTTCTCAGAAATGACACCAACTTTCACCAGCAATGCAATGAGCACAGCTTGCCTAGAAAGATTGTCACTGGTGTTACTGGAGCAGCACTGCCAACAACCCTGCAAGCAGACCTGGTACCCAAGAGCTGTTCCTCTGTGGACAGATAGATGTGTGTGTGTGTACAGACATACACGGGAGAGCTGCAGAGGGACTTCTGAAAAAGGCATGGAGTGGCAGGATGAAGGGTGATGGCTTCAAACTGCAAGAAGCTGGATTTAGATGAGACGTTAGGAGGAAATTCTTGCCCATGAGGGTAGTGAAACAGTGGAATCCAGGGTAGCTCCAACCTTGGAAGTGTTCAAAGCCAGGATGGATAAATCCTTGAGCAACCTGGTCTAGTAGAAGGTGTCCCTGCCCATGGCAGATGTGTTGGAACTGGATGATCTTTAAGGTCCCTTCCAACCCAAACTGTTCTAAGATTCTACGTATGTAGGAAGAACCTTACCAAAAACCTTCCTGTTTCCATATTCACATTTTAGGAGGAGGAAGACAGAGAGATGTCACTCACCCATGGCCCTAAAGAGCAGCAGAGCAGAACCTGAGAGGAGCCTGTTGTACCAGTTACTAGAACAAGCTGCTTCTCTCTCAGGGCATTGCTGCAGCCCACAGTGATGTTCAGCTAGTCAAATGCACTTACTCATTAGCAGCCAACTGTGAGCAATACTTAAACAGCTCTTTGGAGTTTGCTTGAAGTAGCAGGTTTTGAAAAGCGATTTTGACAGCAAGAAGTAGAGAGTAAACAATTCACTTACCAGAAAGAAACAAAAACTACCATCTTCACACAAAGGAACTTGCCAACAGGTTGGATGGGGTTCAGCTCCTCACGCAGTACTTTATAGAACAGCACCAGACAGTACATGGCAAACTAAAACGAAGAAAAGCTTTCAAACCCTTGTTCGTGAGGGAGCTCTTCTACAGCATCTCTTCAGCTAAAAGAGGCTGTCACAGTGCAAGACAAAAAGGCTCTGCATTTATGGGATCTTTGCCTTACTGCTTTAGAGCAGACTGGGTTTATTTTTGCTTGAAACACTATTTCTGAAATGCAGGGCATCAGCAGACAGCTGCTGAGGTCATCCAGATACACCAGAAGCAAAGCACAGGAAGATCCCATAAAATCCTTTCACTGCCAGGCACATCTCTAGAGAAAATGGCATCAAAAGCACTTTGTGTCCTTTCAGGCTTCTGTTGAGAACACCGACTCAGATGTTCCCTCTGTATGAGATGAAGCAATGAAAGCAACCTTCAATGCAAATCTGAACGAGCTCCCTATTAAGGGCAACTGCCAGCAGCTGAACTGCACAGTCAAGCCTGAAGCTCTCCTTTTTTCTGACATTCTCCTAGCTTCTTATCAAGTTTCTCTAATGGATCATGTCAACCAGGACCTGCAGAAGTATGTGCTGCTGCTGGGGCTGCTGCTCTAGCACCTTCCCCAGCAGGTACCCTTTCCAGGTGGGATATCATGCTGTGCTGACTCCTGCTGCTGCTGTTACCATGAGAAGGAAGAAGCTTGGATGCTGGAAGTCTAAGTAGCAAGGAGCCAGAACTGTTGCTTTCTCCTCTCGCAGTAGCTGATGTGCCCTGGGCGGAGCAGAAAATGATTCCCCTGCATTCTCAGCAAGCCACTAAATGGAATCCCTGACCTCCAAGACATAACTTACAGGTGTAGGTGCTGACATCTCACCCTGACATCATCTGGCTGCCAAACCAACACCACAAGCTGTTGGGCAGGCCACTGTATGCACCATTTCCATTTTGTCCTGTCAGTGCTGTTACCACCAGCTCTGTGACAGCCACTGCTGATAGCGTGCATGCTGGAAGGAAGCTGCCAGGGTGGGTGAAATCATCTTTTCCACAGAGGAGCACATCTGTGGCTCTTAAGATGCCTGGGCCATGCCATCAAATAGTTTGGGGTAGAGGGGTGAGGCACTTCATTGCTTTATGGAGCTTTTTAGTAAAATAGTACAGTTTTAGATGATCAGATTTTTAGTATTTTGCACATACAGTACTCAACGGCTACTAACTTTGACTTGCAGTGGGAAATACTCTGCCCCTAAGAAGGACCAGTCATCAAGGCAGTTATTGCCAAGAGTTCACACAGGAGATACACAAAGTACCAATGAGATGACTTAAAAAAAGTGGACAGAAGTACTCTTGATACTCACCAGCTGTGACATGTTGTTCAGAATAACCAAGTAAGTCCAAGCATTGTTGAAGCTGAAGTTGCCTTCATCATACACTCCCACCAGTTCACAGATCCTGAAAGAATTGGGAGTTAGTCACCATGGAGCAGAAGAGTGCTGCTCAGAGTGCTCCATCTTCTTCACATCAACCAACTGTTACAATCCAAAAATCACTCAAGTATGGGCACTGGGAGGCCTGCACACAAATCCAGCCTGCATATGGCTTAGGAAGTTTGTCTTCTATTTCCACAAAAGAAAGAGAGTTTGAAAGCAGGGTTAACATATCCCACATCAATTAAACTTTTTTTTCCAGCTGTTTTGCTTTGAACTGTTAGAACCCAAAGGGCTAACACAAATCTTTATATGGCTGTTACCAGTGAGTAGCAACTTTCTTCCACAGTCCCAAAGATTTGAGAGTAATGGGATCGATACACAGCTCATGAAACTAAGCTCTCAGCATCAACATGCTGCTGCTTTACAACAGGTTACATTGTACATTTGAAGGCACAGGGTCAGGTTTGTCATATGCAGAGTTTAATAAAACTTAAGAGTCACATGAAAGCTGACTTTAAAAACATCCAATTGTTGAAACCGATGAGAAAAGGGAAAAGGAGGGGGAAAAAAAATACTCCAAAAATGAAGAGCTGATAAAAAACATCTTTCCCACCTCTGAGTAGCTCATGTTCTGTCACACTGCTTGCAGCAGTAGCAGTTCAGGATTCATCATTCAATTCTGCAGAAAGTCATTGCTACACCCCTGTACTCAGCACTGGGGTGGCCACACCTGGATTACAGGGGTCAGTTTTGGGATCCCCACTGCTAAAAAGAGACACTAAGATGCTGAGGGTGGTCCAGAGGAGGACAACAAAGCTGGCAGAGGGGCTGGAGAACAGGTCTTGTGAGGAGCACCTGAGACAATAACTGGGGTTGTTTAGCCAGACGAAAAAGAGGCTGAGGGGAGACCTTCTCACACTGTAACTCCCTGAAAAGAGGCTGAAGCCAGGTGGGTGTTGGTCTCTTCTCCCCAGTAGTAAGTGCCAAGACGAAATGGCCTCAAGTTGCACCAGGGGAGGTTTAGGTTAGACATCAGAAGAGACTTATTTACTGGAAGAGTTCCTAAACACTGGCACAGGCTGCCCAAGGAGGTGGTTGAATCCCCATCCCTGAAGGTGCTTAGAAGATGTAGAGATGCGGTGCTGAGGGCCATGGTTTAGCACCAGCCTTGGCAGAGTTACAGAATGGTTGGGCTGGATCTTAGAGGTCTTTTCCAACTCAGTCTAGGTTTCTATGAAGAGATCAGAGATTGATGAAGTTTCTAGGTCCCATTTAGCATGCAACATGATCAGTCCACTCACAGACTGCCTCGACTCAATACAAAGGGCATAAAAATTCTTTCCAGTGTAACTCAAAATCACATCTTGAGTATCAGTATTAATTATTTATGAGTGTACTTACAAAGCAATAATGGTGGTAAACGGTCTGACAACAGTGTACTGCAAAACACCCAGCTTACATCTGAACAACAAAACTCTGCAAGAGAAAGACAAAACTCACTCTAAGGGCTTAAAGACAACTCATTTATTTAATCTTCTTAGTAGATTAAACTGAATTTCTACTTCATGGTAGTCTCAGATTCTCCTTCCAGGCCTATCTTCAAACATAAGGAATGCAGTCTGCGCTGTGCTTGGACATGTTCAGGAATGACTTACACCTATAGCTTGTCTGTAACATTAAGAAATTTAAGAGATGTTGATAAAGCTGTTTAAGAGAGGTGCTTATCAGATTAAGCACACAGAAACAAACACTTCTGGGTCCAGAGGTGGGTCATGAAGATATCCACCTCTGCTATGGAGACAGGCTGAGAGAGTTGAGGTTGTTCAGCCTGAGAAAGAGAAGGCTCCAGGGAGAACTTAGAGCAGCCTTCCAGGATTTGAAAAGGGCTACAGGAGAGATGGAGAAAGACTTTTACATAGGCATGAAGTGACAGGACAAGGGACAGTGGCCTCAAACATGAAGAAGTTGGATTTAGGTAAGACATAAGAAGGAAATTCCCAGTGAGGGTGGTGAGGTACTGGAACACATTGACCAGAGAAACTGTGGAGGCTCCAAGCCTGCAAGTGTTGAAAGCCAGGCTGGGTGGGGCCTTCAGCAAGCTGGGCTAGCAGGAGGTGTCCTTGCCCTTGGCAGGGGGTTGGAACTGGATATCTTCAAGATCCTTTCCAACTGAAACCATTCAAGGCCTTTTGTCCTTCACCAATGCAAGTAAAGGCAAAAGGCTACTTATTGGATCAGTGACTCTACCTGAGCTCTGCACGAACTCTGCAGGATAGCAAAAGAAACAAGTTCAAGGAAACTTTTCCAATGTTTCTGAACAATAAGGAAGTTGCATTCAGCACCACCTGAGTCACTGCAGTCAGTCATTTACAGGAAGTTTTACGGCTCAATGCAAAGATGCTGACAGCTGCGTTCAGCAGAGGTTCGCAGCTGATAAACAAAACCAGCACAAACCATAAACTGACTCTGCCAAGCAACAACTACCAAATACCTAAACAGAATGTTCATATCTGATTACACAGCTCCAAACTGCTAAGATCTGAAGGTATACTCACTCTCCCATAGCCCATGATGGACAACAGCATAGAGGGGGCAGATGTCTCTGCTGATCTTTCGCTTCTATTATTAAAACGAGGTTTGGATACCGGTTGGTTAGATAATTTGAAAGAAAAACCATAAAATTATAGATGACATAAGCTTCATAGCATTCTCGACATGTATCCACATATATTGCAATGTTGGGGTATTTCAAAGCTATCCACTGTAAGGAGAGAGGTACACAGAAGGTTACGTGCAAGAAAGACAAAAGTGATTGCAATGACAACACTGCTGGCTGCTTCAGCAAGCAACGCTGCATCAGGCAGCAGCACTCCCTAAGCAGGGCTTGAAGCACTTGGCTAATGAGAGTGATGCTACAGCTAGAAAATGAGGCTCTGCAGAAATACAAGCAGAACTTCTGGGTGCACCTCTGCTGCTTCAAATGACCTGAGCAGGCTGGATCGATGGGCCCAGGCCACTGCAGTGAGGTTTGAAACCGCCAAGTGTCAGGTCCTGCACTTTGCTCACAACAGCCCCACAAATGCTGCTGGCTTGGGGCAAAGCGGCTGAAAACTGCCCAACATTTGAATCTGAGAAGAGAACTTTATATTTAGCTCAGATTAGGCACTCCAGGAGGAGACCATATATGTATCACAGGCTGCAAGACTCAGGAGTCTGGGCAAACATTTTAGTATGTCAGAGCTCACTTCAGCAGCAGGCAATTTTCTTCCAAAGGAAAATTCTGCACTTGAAACTAGTATCAACCCAAAGCAAAGGACATTCCTCACAGGGAATGGATAATGTTTGTTTTCTTCCCCACTCTCTCACTCTCAGATACTCCAAATCCCAGTCTTTAAACAACAACCAAGAAAACCCCAAACAAAAACCTAAACAAAACCCAACCCAAACCAACCAAAAAATCCCACAAACAAAAAATAAAGAGGAAAAGGAGAACAGACGTAAGGGTGACACTACAGACTCTAGAGATTAAGAGAAAAGTCAATGCAAAACTTGTTGGAGATCTTGGTTTTTAGGAGGAAAACAGCAATTTCTGCAATGTCAACAGGTGATGACAACATATGAAGACACATCCTGTACAGTCCATGGACTCAGATTAGCTCTGGCCAAAATCATCTCCACAGGTGATGCATTTACATGAACTATATCTGGTTCATGGCCAGAAGAATCTGTCACATAAAAATATTCAGAGGGGGATTTTTTTTTTTTCAAGATCCTACCCGTTGCCTGAAGCAAAAATATTTTTAGCACTAAGCCTAAGTAAGGGGTAAGGCACCGAACTTTGAGACCATACTTGGTTCAGTCTGGTTTCCAGTTCAGCTGTTACTGAAGGTGCAAGGACCAAAAGCAGGCTTGTGAAGTACCCCTCTGCACATCTGTCAGAAAGGACATTCAAGGGCAGGATTAAGAAGGGTGAGCAAAAGCAAGGCCACAAGCTCCACAGGAAGAATGTACTATCACTACAGCTATGCTTCTGACAGCCCTGGGTCAAGAGCTGGACTGGATTATCTTTGAGGTCTCTTCCAGTCAGGTACATTCTGTGATTCTATTTATGGCCAGAAGTTTCCGGGACTGTGGCTCTCCATTCTGCTACCTATGGCACTGTTTTCCCTCACTCCCACAGCAAACAGACTTTATTGAGCTGTTACCAGGAAGAAAGTACTCACACTGTCCAAACTGTAAATTGGCACCATCCACAGAATCCTGTTACAAGAACAAAAGAATATTTAACGTTACTAGAAGTATTTGTAGTTTCGATTGAAGTCAACGCTCTCAGCATAGCCAAAACGTGAAATGTTACCTTATTATTGGTTTCTGTAACTCAGGTTGGGTATAATGGACTAAGTGTTGTAGTATTCCCCAGAGAGATATTGGAATAGTCATTAGTAGAAATATCCCAGCGATAAACCATGCCTTGGTGTGGATGCCAACCTTGCAAAGAAAACAGATCAAAGTTTCAGTATTAACACTTTAAAGTTTAACTAACATAATAAGAAAGATTATTTCTCTTTTCTACTATGAATTAAAATTTTAAGACAGCCATTAAGTGCATCTCTCAGTGTTTTAGTTTTTCTAACTTCCCTTCTCAAACACACAAAACCCCCAAGTCCCCTTGCACTCTGTTGGCATGGCTTAGAGAAAACTTAAGAGCTCCAAAGAACACCTTGCAGAAGCAAATAAATCCATCACAAGTAACCACGAAGCACTCCACAGTAACGCTTACTATTTGATTCACTGAAAGCTACAACAGATTCCTTGCTTTTAGATCTCGTCTCAAGGTCACACAGTTCCCAAAAAGCTGCAGATTTGAAGCAGTTTTTAGCTTTAAAGTCAAGTCCCAACCAGTAATCAATTTCAATTAGTTTCTTTTAACACTCTGAAGCAGGCCTGTACAGCACATCTGCTAAAACACAGAGCTGTGATTTAAGCCAAATATACCAATAATCCTAAGTACCAAAAAGTAATAAACAGAGTCTTCTCAAGCAGGCTCTTTTTGTTGCTGATTTCTTCTGCGATTCCCTGCTGCACATCAACAGCCCTCATCTTCTGTTGCCTTCCAGCTCAAAGATCACTTCTGAGTATCAGATGTAATAATGACTCTGAGATTTCAAACGCCCCTATGGCACAACCATCCATTACTCTGAACATGTGAAGGCATCAGAGGCAGGCTTCAAAATCAGAGATGTCGAGTACAGCCAGGATTGATTTTACTACCAGAGCCTAAAATCAAGCCACGAAAAAGCCAACCTCCAATTTAATACAAACTTGTATTAGATTAAGTGGACAATATATGTTTTAAGGTTAAAATGTTACTTTATGCTAGAAAAATATAATGCTGGTACATGTGTGTGCAACTCACATGTGGCTTTAACGTCATGCCAGGGTGCCACCAGCACGAAACAGAAGCTTCTCCATCTCGATTCTCCCTGACCTGACAGAGTTATCTCCAGTACTAAGTTATTGAGGCCAGTGTTAGCACTATGTGTCGCAACACAAGCCCTGGGCAGGGCAGAACTCCAGCTGTGGCCCTGAGGAGACCGACTTGAATATTCCCTCAGCATGTATCCGCTCTTTAAACACCACCTACTACTGAACCAGAAGGAGAAGAAAATTCTGTCCTGTTCCGCTGCCTTCGTTTGCGCTTTCTCAGCACCACAAAGGCACACATCTGCGCGGTGGAAGTTCTCCGGCTCCTCTTCTCGCTGGGTCTCCCCTCCGGGGCTGGAATGCGCTGCCAACCGCCTCAGCGAGCGAAGCCGCCGATGGGCCCACGCACACAGACACCTACCCCCGGCCAGGGCCCCGTCCCTCACCTCCAGCTTCTGCAGCTCCCACACGCAGAACGGCACCACGACCAGCAGCCCCACGATGTACAGCAGCACCACCAACGGCCGGATCCACCGCCGCCAGTTCCCACAGGTGCACGGCATGGTCGCGGCCAGGCCTCCACCTCGCCTCGCTAGCCACAAGGAGCCGGGGCCGGCAGCGCCTCAGCGAGACGGCGCCGGGCCCGGCAGCCCCCGCAGGGCGCGCATCACCGGCGGAGCCGCCCGCACAGCCCGCCGGCTATCATCAGCCCGCCGCTCGCCTCAGCGGCTCAGCTGCTCAGCGCCCGGCCCTTCCCCGGCCCGGCCCTGCCCCGGCCCGGCCCAGCGCGGCACCACCCCGCGCACACGCCCCGACCGCACTTCCGCCCAGCGGCGCTTCCCGCTGCCCCGCGCCCGCACCGCCGGCCGCGCCGATTGGCTTCTCGCTCTGCCCATCAGCGGCAGGGTCGGCGGGACCGGGGTCAGGACCGCCCCGGAAGGGACTCCCAGGAATGGAGCCCCGCGATTGGAGGCGGGCGGCGGCGCGGGTCCCCTGCGCGCGGCTTGTCCCGAGCGCTGCGCGGGGCTGTAGGGCGCGCGTGGCGCCCACACTGCCTTGTCCGCGAGCAGCCGCCATGACAGAGCCCTGACAGACAGCCCTGACAGAGCCCTGAGAGACCCCTGACAGAGCCCTCACAGAGCCCTGACAGACAGCCGTGCCGCCTGCCGGGGCGAAAGATACTTCAAGATCACCGAGTCCAGACGCTCTGCTAAGGCTGGTGCTAACCCGTGCCTCTCAGTCCCACTCTTCTGCCTCTTTTAAACACCTCCTTAGAAGCTGCAGGACTGGGGGCTGTTGAGCCGGGGCAAGAGAAGGCTCCAGGGAGGCCTCAGAGCTACGTTTTCAGTATCTGAAGGCAAGCTGCGGCAAGGCTGGGAAAGGACTGCTTAGAAAGGCCTGTAACGATAGGACGAGGGACATCGGTTTGAAACGGGAGCAGAGCAGGTTTAGGTTTGACATAAAGAGGAAGTTCATTACCACGGGAGTGGTAAAGTACCAAACAGGTTGCCTAGGGATGTGGTTGAGGCCTTGTCCCTGGACACGTGGAAGATCAGAGCTGATGTGGCCCTGGGAGCTTGATAGAGTTGGAGGTGACCTTGCTGCAGAGGTGTTGGACATGATGACTTTGAGGGTCCCTTCCAAGCCTGTGCCCATCCAAGATGGGCACTCTCCCACCTGCCTGCAGGCCCTCGCTGCTCTGAACAGGGACCGGTGCCCAGCGGCAGAGCAGGGAGGTGTGGGCCAGGCCTATGGGCACACAGGAGAGACAGGCTAAGCAGCTGGATGTCAGGAGGTGAGCAGGCAGGCAGGAGTTGCAGGAGCTGAAATTAACAGAGACAGCTGCCAGCACTTCCCAGCCAGATGAAGCTCTGCAAAGAGAGGCCTTTTCAAAACACCCCTGTGGCCATTCGCCTGTGGGCAGGACAGACCAGCCCAGTGCAGACAGCCCTTAGCAGTTCCATGAGCGGGTGACAGGTTCCAACAGCTACACGAATAAGGCAAGATCCATTCCATTTCAAGTGCTTGTTAGACAGTTACGTTTTTTTGCTTTAAAAGTACCTTGTGAAAATGCCAAAACGCAAGTGAACTCCACAGTGATCGCAGTGACAAAACACAGGACCTTGGGTGCAGAACCAAATTAGGGCACTGGCGATATTCTGCCAGATATCTAAGCAACTGCAGCTGTAAATTCCTGGAAGAAGACAAATGCAGATCTCAGGTTGAGGTTTGACTGAGAAGCAAAAGCTGTATGGAGTAAATGGTACTAAAGAACAGTGTCTGGGGTCTCCCTCTTTTTTCCTCTCTTTCGCCAAAGTCCTGAGTTGAGTTTCCCCCTTTTTTTTTTTTTCCCTCTGCCTTGCAATTATTTGCCCAATATTTTGACTATTAAGTTACCAATGGTGCAAAACTTTATTGAAGTAATGAAGGTCTGTGTGAATTTTTAATAGTTGCTACCTCTGTATTGTGGAAATGACTGGAAACATCACATGAAAGCTTTTACTTATTTTTAGGTGGAACCTCATTGTCCTTTGGCCTGTCACCGAGCACCACTAACAAGAGTCTGGCCTCATCCTTTTCACAACTGCCCTTCAGATACTGGTAAGTCTTGATAAGATCCCCTTGCGATCTGCTCTCCTCCAGGCTAAAGAGCTGCAAGTGTCAGTACCATAGGAAGCAGCTGAAATCTTATTCTCATATACAATTTGTGATCATGAATTTACAATTCTTCAAAGTACTGTGCAGTCAAAAAGTGGCAGTTGGCACAGAGAGAAGTGGGATCCCTTTCTCAGGTGCTTTCACTGACCCAGCACCACTGTGTGGGGCTCATTTTGTATCCGGAACTCACAAGAGCTTCCTCATTTTCAGCAGGAGGCTACATGTGAAGTATTGCTAAAACCCAAACCAACAGAGTTAATCTTTGCTGACTGTTAAAGCTTCTAGTATTAGAGAAAAGAGTAACAAAGCTGGTCCCCAGAACTGGGAGATAACAGCTGTACTAGCATCGTTCTCTGCTGCTAGGAAAGCTGCTGTGAATTATTGTTGGTGTCAATCACTGTGTACAGTCTGTTCTCATGAATTTCAAATTTATTTAAAAGAGAGTTATGTCAAACCATAATAAACTGGGAGCATTCCTTAGTATATAGAACCCTATAAATAATTGACTAAATTAAAATGGCCAAGAAAATAGACTATTTTGTAATTGCAGTTGAAAAACTCTGTGGGATCTATTATTCATGAGTTATATTTTTATTTATGTGCCAGTAGTTCCATAGGTTTCCTCTTTCCTTCTTACTTTGTATTCTGCAGGTGCAGACCCTTAGTGATAGCCAGGCTGTCCATCTCTTGCCTGATTAGAATTTCACCGTGGGGTGAGCAGTGAGCATTAAACTCCAGTTCTCTTACAGTGAACATCACAGAGTTCCCCTCTCACATTGGGGTGGTGTTGCTGTCATCTCTCTGAGGTGTGCGTCCAAGAGTGTACAGCTGACCAGTTCATACTCCACTCTGGCTCTTACACCAACATATCTGGTCCATTTTTATTTCATGTTATTAAACCTTAATAAGAATTTAAAGCTCGCTTTAATTTCTTTTCCCTTCCATCATCAGTTTTCTCTCAGAGGGCTGTCATCGGTTGGAAGAAATTGATCTTTGTTGTGGAAGTGCGCCCATCACATTCTGATTACATCCTTGGTTCCTTTCCTGGGTGAGCACTGAAGGGAGTGGCTGTTGTTTGGATCCAGGAGCATCTGTAGCCAGCAGTTTGGGTGGCCACTTGAGATGCAGCTTCTTTGTTTTCATGGTTACTCAGATTTTGCTTGTTAGGTAGCCCAGGATTCTTGTTAACTATCTACTACCGCTCGCTTGTTTGGCATTTTAAAACAAAACTTGCTGTTGCAGTGGAGTTAGCAGACATTTCTCTTTGCTTGGCAAAGCACTGTTAAGAGTTTGATTCGTTTGTTTTATGTATGATGCCCCAGAATATGTTAAGCAATGTAACAGCAGGGACTGTGTAAAAGGAAGTAGTGGACATGACACAATCGAGTGTAAATAACCGTCAGGCGTAGCTCCTGGGAAGGACACTTCTATCATTCCTGTGAAAGAATGGGAAGAATGCCTGCCAAATGTTTGGAAATCCACTCAGATTATTGTGCATTCTTTTTGCCACTTGGTTCCCAAAGGAAGGGTCTGCCTGCAGAATTCTCCAATACAAAAACCATTCCAGGGTTTTATCAATTGTGGCTCTAAGTGAAGAACAAACAACATTTAGACTGGTTATACAGAGATAAATGAAGAACAGTTAAAATTCACAAGGAGAACTCTTTAGTATGATTTGCTAAGGATGCATCTATTTAGTGGGAGAGTATCTGAGCACTGGAACAGGCTGCCCACAGAGGTTGTGGAATCTCCTCTAGAGACATTCAAAGTCCACCTGGATGCTTTGCTGTGTGACCTACTCTGACGCTGGCAGGACTGATAGACTCAATGATCTTTCAAGGTCCCTCTCAGCCCCTCCCACCCTGTGATTCCGTGTGTGATTTAGTGCCTTTCGGCTGCAGACTCCCTTTATCTCTGATGGAGTTTTGTTTACAGTGGGAGTTCCCAAACTCTGGTGTGGAAAGGATCTCTGGCCTGATGGAGAGGCAGGCAGTACTGTTGCTTAGGCTGTACCTGCTGTCGGAGTTCATGCAGAAAATATTTGTGAACGGTGATCAAGAAGTCTCTGAGCCACCTCTTGCCGTGCAAGCTACAGCTTGTAAGCGCAGGATCCGCACCCATCCGGGATTGTTGACAGTTTGCACTGCTGAAACTTCTCTTGTCTTGCCTAGGGCAGAGCAGTGCTTTCGGCGCAGTTCCTCAGCATTCTAGCTAAGGATGAGCTTGCCTGTAGGTGGGGCACAGGGACTATTTCTATGCAAGTTGTCATCTCCGGCCAACAACCTGGGAAAATGTCTTCAGGATTTTCCATGCTGGCATTCTGTATTTCGCAGCTATCCACCTGAGAAGGCCTTAAACATCTCTAAACGGGGCTGCAACAAAATGTTATTTTAACACAATTAAGCAGTATTTTATTTCCATCTTCTCTTCACTGCTGCCTGTTTCAACAGACAGCTGCCTGATTGTGCTGAATCCTTGACTAGCAAGAAACCAATCCCATTAAAGTACTGTAATAGATGCATTGTTAATGACTATATTAATAATTTTATTAGCTAAGTAGTTAGTGATGTGTCTAGTCCTGTCCTCGTATTTCCCAGATAAAGCTGCTGTGACGAAACAGAAGAGAACCCAGAGGTGGATTCTTTTGCTGTTGGAAAATGAAAGCAAACAAACTGCTCTAAGTGTTTGCTCTATGTCCTGCCTGAGAATAGCCACAATGATGCATACTCAGGAGCATGGCTTTGCTTAAAAGATGGGCAGAACCAATTTCAAACTCTTTCACTTTCCTCAATCAGCTCACTTTTTGTTCCTTGACACTTCCTTCCCAAAACACAACTTCAGTCTTAGATTTTAAATAGAGGGACAGAAGGAAAGTGTCTGCACTGAAGGATACCAGAGTTTTTGTGCAGCTGTGACAGAGCTAGTGTAGAAGTCAAACCCTGGAGCAGTGCAAGTGACCACTAGGATGTGCTGCCAGCCTAGAATTGCAGCCCTGCTATTTGAGAGGCTGAACTTTCAAAATTCTTAAGTGTGATTTAAACACCAGCCTTCCCCCTCCCCTCCCCCAGTCATTCTCATTTTTTGAGGTTTCAGAGATGAAGCACAAATTATAAGGGTTTTTGAAAGAACCCCCTATTTGATTGACAGGAGGGTTTGCCCATCTTGCAGTTGTCCTGGGCAGGCATACTTGGAGTGCTAGGCAAATGCAGAGATGGGAGAGAAAAAGAAAAAGAGAAGGCGAAAGAGAGAAGAATATGACTATTTCAGTTGGAGGGAAGGAGAATACGACTTTTTCAGTTGGAAAGCACTTACCACAACTCTCTTCAGTAGTTCCCTGTCTCTCTTAAACTGGGGAGCCCAGAACTGGACGCAGCAGTCCAGATGTGGTTTCACCAGGGCAGAGCAGAAGGGGAGGAGTGCTTCCCTCACCTGCTGGCCACACACTTCTTAATGTCCATCTAGTATAGACAGTGCTATAGCAGTGTTACTGCTAGTGACTAAGTGATCTTACAAGCCTTTGCTGTAATTTGATTGTTTGCCTTACCTGCTGCATCAGGCTTGCCAATATTGAATGTAGGTTTTCCAATCATTTGTTCTCACGCTGTTCCAAAACTGAGCTTTACTAAACAGAAGTTGTGAGCCTTCTTTCTCAGTTCTTTATCTCTAAGCGCTGCTTAAAGTCTACCAGAATTGAAAGGCAGCCTTGCAAAATTCTGTCTGTTCCCCAGATAAACCCCCACAGCATGAACCACTTCAAAACAAAATGTCCCATGTCGATTCAAACATGTGAGCGTAGCAACTCTTTGTGCTGGTTTGAGGTTAATCCACCACACTCTTGCTCCTGAAGACCAACACTTTCCTCTCCTTTCTTCTGAGAGGCACGAAATGAGTGCTGAGTTGAATCTGAGAGCCAGCAATTGCTCCATTCTAATTCTGATACTGACTCAGTCATAGCCTATGGCAATTTCTCACATTTTTTTATATATGTGAAATGGAAATATTTGTCCAGGGGCAATGTGAGGATTAATTAGTTAATATTTATAAATCGTTCTGCAAACAAGTGTGATGCAGCTGTGATGATTATTTCTGAGCAGGTGATTCTAATCCGGGATAAGGCTGAGAAAAGGGCATAAACACCTAATGCTCAAGTCAGGTAGATTTTAGATGCCTTGGGTCAAAATTGCAGTCCTAAAAATGTTTACGCATCTGTCACATAACCCTGGAGGTGCCTAAGTTTGATTGGGAACTCAGACATTTTTTGTTACAAGGTGCATAAAATACTCCAGCAGTGCTCTTCCATGCTCTCAAAGGTAATTAAGCCTGAGCAGACTTTCAGTTAACCCAGAGTAGTGCCCAGTGTGTGTCCAGAAACGAGGCATTCCTCTACCTGTCACCCTGGAGAGCTTAGTCCAGTAGGTGAGCTATGAAAATGAGCAGTACGCCAGGACCCTGCAGCCACAGCTGGCCTCACAGTGGAAAAATCTGTTTCCCTTCAGACTGTAGCTCAGTGCTTAGAATAGACAGCAACATGGACGAGAGCCAGGTTTAATTCCCTTGTCTGTCTGACAGGACTCAACCCCTCCTTCGGACCATGCCTTAGGCAGCAGACTTTATAGAATGTAGGAAGGATTCTCCCATCTTCCATTTCACATTCCAAAGAGGATACTCACTACTCACGGGCAGTATTTAGGTCTTGCAGTTGTGGCACATTGGTGAGCAAGAGGAACTGTTGGCAGACTTTACAGAAAACAGGGAAATCACAGAATGTTGGGAGTTGCAAGGGACCTCTAGAGATCTTGCAGAGCAGGATCACCTTTAGGACCTTCTAAAGAAGGTCACACAGGAACACATCCAGGTGGGTTTTGAGTGTCTGCAAAGATGGAGACTCCAGGGCAGCCTGCTCCAGAACTCTGTCGCCCTTACATTAAAGAAGTTCCTCCTCACTGTAGATGGAACTTCTTAGGTTCAAATTTGTGGCTGCTACCCCTCGTCCTGCCACTGAGCACCACTGAAAAAGCCATGGGCAGGGACACCTCCTACTGGACCAGGTTGCTCAAGGTCTGAACATGCCCAGGGAGGGGACAATATGATAGAATGATAAGAATCTCCCCACCCTTCTGCCTTGTTTTTGTCCTCTGTTTTCTCCATGCTTGTGGTCAGTTCTTAAAGTGACAAGAAACACAATCTGAGCCTGATCTTTCTCTTCAGCAGTTGAAGGGGGAAATCCTTGTGATGTTAATGGCAATGAAAATTGGGCTCCCATCAGAAGTTTTGTGAGATGTTCCCTCTACAGCACCTGTTAAACCCAAACCTCCTGCATGTCTGTTGGGATTTGTTAAAGCTGCTGCTTCTGCCAAGCCAGGACCTGGGTCAGTACTGTGAAACAAATTAATTAAAAGGCATTTTCTAGTGATTTAAGCTCCAGAGCTCTGAGATGCAGTCTGTTAAGTGGCTGAAAAGGACAAAAAGAGAAGTAAATAGTCTTCTCTTTCTGGAATACACATGTGATTTTGCTTTTATCCTTGCTGGGGATGTTTAGCTAAAATATTTGTAACAGCTTGCGACTGGGCAGTCATCATGGGACAAAGGCCTAAAACAAAGTTGTAAAGAGAGTTTTTCCTTTTTGAGGAGTGTTGGGATAAAGAGACATGAAGAGTTGTGAAGCTGAGAACAGACCTTGATCCCTGCCAATATGCAAAGAGCAGTGTGACTGGACAATGATCACCCCACTAAATGCATTCTACAAATAGCTAGCTATTGGCAGGGGGAGAGGGGGGGAAGAGTTTTTCAATTACCATCAACACCCCCCCCTCCCCAACCCCAACACTTCTGTTTAAACATGATAGTATTAGAGGTTTTCAGGGTGCCTGTAATAAATTGCTTGCTTTTGTGCTACAGTCTAGAGGAATCCATGAATCAGACTGAAACTCCCTCAACTGGGCCTCTGGAAAAAAAAAAAAAATCCCCAAGCTTTTCCATAATTTAAAGTGGCTTTTTAGGCCTCCCGAGTCTTTCTGGCACATCATTCTCAGACCCTTATGGACTGGGATGCTGCCAAACAGCTTTTTTCCCACAAAACTTTAATAAACTTTGAGTGCTGGACAGAAGAGTAGTGCAATTCCCAAAGAGAGGTTTCACTACAGGATTCCAAAATACCTACTCTGCAGAAACCCAGCAAGATTTTCCCTTGCTTTTCTTACAAACACAAGGAAGTCAGCTCTCTGCTTTAGGCTGGTCTAGCACTTTGCTTTTCTCTCTTTAAGAATTTTTTTTTCTTACCAGTGATATGTTTCCTAACACTGTTTTAAGATCACAGGCTCACAGGTTGTCAGGGGTTGGGACAGACCCAAAGAGATCAACCGCCCTGCCAGAGCAGGACCAAACAATCTAGCTCACGTCACACAGGAGCACATCTAGACAGGCTTGGAAAGGCTCCAGAGAAGGAGACTCCACAGCCTCTCTGGGCAGCCTGTGCCAGTGCTCTGGGACCCTTCCTGTCAAGAAGTTGCCTCTTGTGTTGAGCTGCAACCTCCTGTGCTGCAACTTCCATCCATTGCTCCTTGTCCTATGGCAGGGATCAAGTGAGCAGAGCCTGTCCCTACCCTTCGGACCCCCAGTCCTCAGATATTGATAAACTTTGATTAGATCCCATCTGTCTTCTCTTCCAGACTAAGCAGCCCCAGGTCCTTCAGCCTCTCCTTGTCAGGCAGTGTTGCAGTCCCCTCAGCATCCTCATAGCCCACCCCTGGACCCTCTCCAGCAGATCCCTGTCCCTTTTCAACTGGGGAGCCCAAAACTGAAGGCAGTACCCAAGGTGGGGTCTCACCAGGGCAGAGTAGATCAGATGTTCTTATTCGAGGGCCAGCATACTTTGATTTGCCAGACATGAAACGATGCTTACGTTTGCTTGCTCCATGCCAAAATCTTTTCTAACTACAAGGTATTAGACACACACTGCCCAGAAAAAGAAATGTACTGGAGGAGTCATGGGCCAAATTAGTTAGCGTGTTTGGAGGAAGAGAATCCAAGTGAGCCTGTAGCATTTGTTTGGATGTTACACACTGCTAGACCTTGTCAACATTCAGCATTCCTTAACTTCCACTAGAAGCAAGAATATCAGCAGCTCTTGGAAATTCAGCTTTTCTACATAGTTCCTTTTTGCCCCTAAGCCTTGTGCCACTTGGGGCTTTGTATGACTTTGTTTCATTTCCAGCTAGGAATGTTGTTTTTGTTGTGTATGTAGTAGTTCATTGAAATAATTAAAAGCTAAAGCAGCAGGAAATTTCTCCTGATGTGTTCTGAAGGAAGCCTGAAGGAAGTGGCAAAGAGAACACTGCAGCAAAAAGGTTCACATCAGTCAGCTCAGGCTCCCCGTCAGTGTGCTGCAGCTGGTGTTCCAGTCGTGGGGCAGGAATACTGAGCTTGCTTGTTTCACTTAATTTGCAGAGTGTTTATGCATCAATAAACACAGAGCATTTCTCCATCAGGGGATCAATATCATGACAGGCTTGGCCCTATTCTCGGAGCCAGCACTCCCAGGTGCATGTGAGCACTCTTGGGGACTTGGCTGGCAGCTGCTTCCACGCAATTCAGAATGGAATCTTGAGTCACATGGTTACTTCAGTTCTGAGACACACTCAGACATCTGTGAAAAAGCATAAACAGTGAAAATTTTGTTGCCTCAAGGTGGTATGAATACCAAAAAATTACATAAATTCCCAGAGAAATACCCATGATTTACCCCAGATGTACTGCTTCTCACCTCTCCCTCTGCCAGGGAGCAGTTTCTGTGTGCTGATAGTGTCCTTACACCTTTCCATGGGGATCTGCTATTGATCAGCAGGGGTGACAGGAAGGTCTAATTCAGATTCTTATGATCATTAACACAAAGAAAACAGACAAACTAGAGTTGGTTCCTGTGCTGAGCAGGAATGTGTTGATTTCACTTAGTTCTAAACTAATTATTTTTATAGCATTAATTTTGTTTGCGTAATTTTTTATGAAGTCACTTTTCCTTTTGAAGGACCTCTCAAGAAACTGGCTCCTCCACTCCCCAAACAAACTGTTCTAAATCACAGCACTACATGCTGAATGCAGTTAGTCCACCTATAACCACACCACAGTCGTTGCACCCCTGCTTGTGACACTTCATGTCTCCACGTGTGCATCTCAAACTACTTTTCTCACTGCCATATTTCAGTTGCTAACACAGCATTTCTTTGGTGATCACAGTCACCTGAAGTCTGGTGCCATGATTCCATCTCCTCAACAGAAAGCAGCTTCTGATTATCTTCTTCAGATATGTTCCCTTCCTTTTCCACAAACTGGTAGCATTTCAGTACCAATGTTTAATTGCATTTCTTCCCCCCATGAATTTTGTTCTGCTTCCTATAACTACCAGCCCTACAGCTGCTACGTTCTAATTACTTTCTCTTCAGGAGCTATCTCAACAACTCAAAGTATGTTCAGGTTGGAACTTTTGGGCAGTAATGCCTAAGGCCAGCTTTAGGCTTGGAGGACATTTGAAGTAGTGGAAGCAGCCAAAAGTTCAGCTGAATACATCCTGCTTAATAGCAGTGATAAGCCAAAGATAAGAAAGGCTCTCAGAGGGGAAGGACAAGATAGGAGGAGAGATGTCAAGGACAAACAGTAGGCACCAAGTCAAAGAAACTGGAGTTCAACACAGAACTTCCAACTGCTTCAGCTCGTGCAGTAGACTGTCAGAGGAAGCTGCTGTTGCCCTTTGAATCGGCTGAGTTCTCAGGGTAATGGGTGGCAAAAAGTAGTTAAGACTGAAAATGTCTTGCAGGTCTTCATCAAACTTTCAGTGCTAAACATATTAAAAGTTTCATTTTGGATGTTTTCTACAATTGTTATGCAGCCTACAGTTGCCATGGGCTTGGAGAGCAGAGTTTTGGAAAAAAAATCGTTGGAGTATTTATACAATTTGTAGTTGAAGCAGCATTTGGAATAGATTTTCAGCTCCCTGGTGAGCTCAAAATTCTTCTGGAATTGCATTGTTTGTTTATTTGGGTTGGTCGATCCTTTCCATTTTCCACCCTGGCACCCACAGTAGCAAATAGTTGCTAACACGTCTGGGACTGCTAACCAGTTCTAGGCATATCATGGCAAGTGGGGTTACAAAGGAATGGGGAAGCAACCTTGCTTGAACTGAGACATACACAGCATGTTCAATTATCTGTAATCAAATCTGAGGCTCAACAGGGAAAAAAACCGCAATTATTCAATAAATTAAGCATCATGGGGCATTCTGGGACATTAGATTAGACATTCTTAGACACAGAGTGGCAAAAAGGAGGCTGAGACCTCATTTGTCACTGTTAGGCTCTGTCTGTCCTTTCACTGGCTGGAGGAGATGGAATGAGGATCATCAATTAGTTTTTGCAGGCTTTGATTACAATGTGAGCATCTGAAAATTATTCTGAAGCGTTCTGGGAAGCAGAGTATCTCTTATCTGCTGGACATGTTGCCCTTTTCCCCTTTAGTTAGAAAGTTTTGTACTTCAGCGTGCTGCTGCTAAGGTCACTCAGCTCTTTGGGGAGGAGGAAGATGATTTTTCCATCTAGGCTGAACTAGCTTAGAGTATGATTTGTGTGTGCCTGTGCATATATCCCTGCCACATAACCGAGCCAGCTCTTGGTTTGAAAGCAATAGATGTTTGAAGTATTAATGCTGGAAGGAAAACTGTTAGCTTTTCATGACTTGTGCTTGGTGTCGGTGCTGCTAAAGCCCGAGAATCAATCTGCTTCAGGCTCTGAAACTTTTGCAGGTAGATGATTTTGTTTGTAGAAGTTTGTCTTTGCTGCTCACTATCTCACATAGACAGAAAAGATTCTCTGAACAATCGGGTTATTGATTTGCTGGCACAGAATGATGTGGCTCATCTAACCGTCAGGCAAATAAAAGAAGGGAGGAATGCACACAGCTTTTTCCCTGCCTTGAAGTACAAAAGGGGCAGTGTACCTTGGTCATCTGCCCAGTACATGTGTCAGGATGTAAGGGATGCAGTAATGCAACCTGCTCAAAGGGAAGCATTGCAACTTATTTACTGTGATTTGTGAGACAGCTGGAGGACAGTTTGGGTAAAATTCAGCCAAGCCCCACTCAGTACCATGCTCTTAGGTAGTCCTGCAGAGTGCAGGCTGTACTCAGGTTTACTACAGATGAGCACAAATGTACACAGGGGGAGAAAAGCACACAAAAACACATCCACCCATTTCCAGAACTGCTTTTTAATATGCTTCAGATTTATGTGAATGTAAACATTTGGGAAACTTGTGCAGCAGAAGGCACTGTAGGCACTAGCACTTTGACCTGGGAAATACAAACATGCAGGATGGTCTCTTCCACTGGACCGGAACGGATGTTTATAAGTGAGTGGAATTTTAATTGCTGCTCCTTAGCCCAGCACTAGGGATGCTCTGACTTCCCTGGCAGATCTGTGCACGAGCCATCTTACACATGACACCACACTGTTGAATTCCACTACTGAATGAAAGCCTTATGGAAAGTTTTCTGAGCTAAACAAGGAATCGTTGAATCACCTGGTTGGAAAAGACCTTTTGATCGTGAGGTCCAACCACAACCTAACATCTCCCTGTGTACAACTGTTAGACCAAAATCTCCTGCCAGGTAACCATACTGGATCAAAATAACCAGTAAATTAGTGGTTTACAAGTATGCAAGCAGTATTCTCTCTGTATCTCTGTGGCATTTGTATGGGTAACAGTGCTGACAATGTATCAAACCCCAGTAAAATCTTTGAGTGTAGAGAGAGGAAGACAAAGAACTCTGTTAAGCATAAGGCACATCCAGCTGCTCTGGACTTCCCCAGTCCTGCATTCACTGTAACTCCATGTTGACAATGCCTGTGTAAGGCTGTGCAGAGCTGCCATGCTCAAACCACCTCCTCAGAACTCTTTGAGCAGCTTTAATAATCACACTCGGAATTGTCAGAGTTGGATGAGACTTCAAAGGTTCCAACCCTCTGCCATGGGCAGGGACACCTCATGCCAGATCAGGTTGCTCAGAGCCACATCCAGCCTGACCTTAATGTTTCACTGTGTTCTACTGACCCTCATTTCCACTTCAATTTCACACAGCTATAGTCTAAGTAGATTAATAGATTCATATAGTTTAAGAATTAACAAGGCAGGTTAATTAAAAACACATCGTAAGGTGCCCCTCTGTGGGCATCTCTCATTCATTTTTTTGCTGATATAGAATATGTTTATTATGCTTATTTTGTACAAAGCATTAGAATAAATAACACAGTATAGTACTGTATTATTAACACCATTTTTTTCCCCTTGGTATTAATCTGTGTTTAAGTGCCAAATGTTGCTGCTACTTTAAATGGTCTCTTCCTATTTTTGCATACTGAAGTGCTACAAATGTGAACTGCCCAGTTAATGTCCTGACCCACTGTAACGTAAGTAAATAGAACACTGGTGTGGACCAAAATATTTTCCAAAGTAAAACCTGAAAAACAGCAACATGCAAAACATACTGGTGTGTGGAATATATCCACTGCACAAATGAAAGTTAAAAGACAAATGGGCAGAGAGAAAATATAGTCACAGACAGATTCCATGTTGATATCTTCTGAAAGACTCTGGAGTGATAATTCTAGGTGTTAATCAGGTAATAAGATTATATTGTACCAGTCACAGACACGGGGCAGTTCCTGCTTGGTTCAGAAGAGCAAACCAGCTGTGCCGTTCGAGTCAGTTCTTTGGTGTCCTAATCCCATCCATGTCATTTCCAGAGGCAGAGTCACCATCCAGTGCATCTCAGTTCACAGAACATCACAGTTACAATCAGTCAATCTGCTCAGCCACCTCTAGAATTAGGTAGGAGGGTGCACATGTCTGAACTGATTGTGGAACAGTCACTGGGCTTCCTGCTGAAATAGCTTTGTTGTGACTTTTTCTTTCTTCTTGGATTCTGAAGTGCTATCAGAGCCCTAAGTTTTCAGTTTATGCTGTCTTTGTGGCTGCTTCTATCTGTGTTGTGATTGTTTAGTTCTTGATTTTTCCACTGAATGCTTGTACCATTCATGGGCACTGAAGTCACCAGACTCTTCGACTGGGAGCAGCAGCAGCAAAGGCATGACTGGAAATGAAAAAACACCAAAAAACAATATTCACACAAATCTGTCAACTCTATGCAGATTGCCAACCCTATTTTTCATTCAGAAATGACCAGACAATTCTAGCTGAAGAGAGCAAATATTTTATCCTAGGAGATAAACAATTCTTGTGGTTAAATATCGCAAACACAGAAAATCAGGTTCAGCCTGTGCCTCTTATCGAAGAAAAACTTCCACAGGATCAGAAGGGAAATTTGACCAAGGTAAATAGATTGAGACCTGGCTGAGCATGATACATATTGCGAGAGTTGGGTTGTTGGCTTTTCTCCTCATGGATGCTTAGGGATCAGCATGCTGCTTAAGCATGTAAGGGGAGAGAGGGAAGTTCCTCAGCCTCTGACTTGGGTCTCTTCATGTGTCTTGGAAGAAGACAAAATTATTTAAGGAAAAAGGGCAGTGAATATACCAAAATGGAGAATTTTTCACAGTTAATAGTAGAAGGTCACTGCAGATCACACTCCCAGGTTCTTCGCAGGCAGGTAGATTCACCTGTCTCCTCTCAAAGGAGGAGAAAGGATTCTTCATCTCCCCTCCCTTCACAAAAACTGGTGCCTAATTCTGCTCTAGATGGAAGAGTCTGGGCCTTGATACTAGAAGGGAAAGGGGGAGCTATAATGAGTAGGTGAGAAGGATTAAATAACAACTAAAATTCTTTAGAGTTGTAGGATGGTAATTTTATTTGGAAGGACAGTCTAGGCTTGAGCGCTTTGGGTGAGCAGCTGGCCTTGATCTCAAGGGCCTCTGCCACCGCCACCCTCAACAGTTCTGTGGTTCTTGGTTCTGCCTGAGGAGCAGCCTGGCAGTACCCACTGTTACTTCTCCTTTTTAACCTATTCTCAGACTTGAAATGTTCAGTGGTACAGTCCTGTTGTCCTTTTCCCCTACCCTTTGCAGATAAAGCTATCTCAATCTTCGTTTTCCATGTCATTACTTTCTTCACTCTCATTTTCTTTCATATGCTCTCGTTTTCTTAAAATATGTAGGAACTGGAAAACTGCAGGTAAAAGCCATACTGCATATTTAAATGCCAAAGACAACTCAGGTGCCTGCCTTGGTTTTCAAGCCTGAAAGTTTTTCTTCTTATTGATGGGACTGCTGAAGTGCAGGCAGCTTGGGCTCCTGTGTTACATGTTCTTGGTCTTCATCTAGAGTGGGAAACTGAAGCCAAATTGTACCTCATGCACATGTCACATGCAGAGCACAGCACTTAGAAGAGCATGTCTAGCTCAGCTTACATGTTTACATACCAGGACTGACTCAACCTTATTTACTGGTTTAGAATGTCAGATAAAGGGAATAGATCCACTTCCAGTTTGGAATGTGAGCTACATGAGCTGCTCACTGGTAAACGACACAGGCTAGAATCTCTCATTCCTCTTCTCCTAACTGCTAAAAACAGCCAATAACAAAAAGGTTTAATACAGTTCATTACCTGGGCATGGAATTATATGGAGAAGATCTTACCTGGAAACAATTTTTAAACTTCTTGCTCACAAAATACAGAGCTATTGGGTTTATGCAAGAGTTCATGGTGGCCAGGTTGATGCTGATATAATCCAGTGGCAGCAGAAAACTAGGATGGCAGAAGAGAAAGCGAAGAATTTGAACTGTTCATATGCTGTAGAAGCATCCATGCTCTTTGGTTACAGTCTCTTCTGTCACCACAGCAAGTTCTCTCTTGCCTGACTCGCAGACACCAAGCAGGTGTGCAATAACCCATTTCAGACATTCACAATAGCCAGAGGAATGGTGACAGACAACATTGGCTGAAACCATGCAACCCCATCCAAACAGAAATCCCTGAAAATGGGTGCAGCTGGAAAGCCAGAATCACAGAATCACACCATGTCAGGGGCTGGAACGGACCTCTAAAGCTCCTCCAGTCCAAGTCCCTGCTACAGCAGGATCATCTATACTAGATCACACAGGAACACATCCAGGCAGGTTCTGAATATCTCCAGAGAAGGAGACTCCACAGCCCTCCTGGGCAGCCTGTTTCAGTGCTCTGTCACCCTCACAGGGAAAAAAATTCCTCCTCATGTTTACATGCCTCAGCTCCCACCATTGCTCTCTCCACCTACTACCCACAGCCCTTCTAATAGGAGAACACCACAGTGCCATTTCTCACATGAACAAGAAGTGTCTGCCAGTCTGTTTTTTTAGCATAAGAGAATGAGTGACACAGAATCTGCAGTACCTGAGCAGCTCACATCTGCCAGGGTCTCTCTCGTTGTAAACCATTTTCTTCAAAATGCGGCTCAAGTGGAGAGGGAACCAGCAAAGAGCAAAAATCACTACTAAGCAGAAAACTGTCTTTGCAACTTCTCGACGCTGGGAAAAGAAGGAAAGATAACCATGACTGAGAGCCTCCTTCGTGCTGCTGGGTGACTGCAGCACAGCAGCGTTGTCAGCAAGGAAACCTAGATAAAGCACCTGACGATTCCCAAAGTGCAGCTTCCAGACTACTTGATGCCCCTGAACTGTTTTGTTTGTGGTTTTCTCTTTGTTGTGGGACTTGCCATCTTCTTGATTGTCATTCTTAAGGGAAGATGCCCATCACTGAGACTGGGGCAGCTGCTGCAACACAGAGAGCATTGCCAGGATACTGTAGATGTTAGCCAAGCAAAATCCACTGCTGGGCTTTCCTGAACCTGGTTACTTTCCCAGCCTTTCTTATTCCTCCGTGCTGGATTAGTTCCTGACAATCCCTTAGATAAACTCCCTTTCTTCAGAAACGTGCATAATCTGCAACAAAACTGGGAACTGGGATCACACTTCCTTGATAAAGCACATTCCTGAGGTGGGGCAAGCTGTAAACATAAGGCACCCAAGTCAATTGGCAGTAAAAGCTCCATTCAGCCACCTACCTAATCAGGACGTCAAATTCTCTCTGATTTATTATTACATAGTCAGTGTGCTGCACAGACAGAAAGGGATACTGCACAGGAGGGTTAGTTTGCTAGGTGGTCCTCGTGATGTTGATGTTCTTAATAAATAGTTCCTCTAAAAAGAAGATTTTAGAAATGTCTGCATTACAGCTTAATCTCGTTGTACTTAGCCAGGAAGTAATTTCAGTGCAATGGATATTTTATGTGGCTCTAGAGATTTACAGATGCTTTGGTAGATTTTTGACAGTGCATACCAAGGGTGTTTGGTAGGCATATGATAAAGAGAAGCATACAAAGGGGTAAGAAAAACCTCTTCTGGAAGTGCCCCTGGACTGTGACAGTTACAAGGACTGCTAGGCTCTGTCATTAGAAAGCCAAATGTGTGGACACAATAAATTGTTAGGCTTTGATTATGACTGTTGTTGTTTCCTCTTTCTTATAGTAGCAGTCTTTATCAAAATACAAAGAGAATCATGACTAGAAAGTAATGTGGAGAGGGCTGTAGGGAGGGAAGGAAGGCAGAAATAAGGGCAAAAGGTGACAAGCATTTGTAAATCGTGCCATAAAGTCATCCTCCAGCACTCAGGCTGAGGAGCTTGCTGGGCTGTGCACATCAGGATGGAAAAGCTGGAGGGTGGATTCCCCCACCCTGTACATACCATTCCAGCTCTAAGGGGTGGAGTAGTTTGTGCATGACCCCAGACAGACTGCGTTGGAGGCCCTGAGGCTTGATGAGGGGGAAAAGTGGAAGATCTGGACAAGGAGAGGGTTTTCCAGTCTGCCCTGCTCTGGAATCAACCAGCAGAGGAGGAACCTCTGAGAGAACTCTGATGCAGAGGAGACTTGCTTTAGGGATTCACATCAGTGGATGTGGAATTTGAAAGGAAGAGTGGGATTTGAGGGACTGACATTAACCCGGGTGAAAAGGTGCAGATTGTTTTTTAGCATTTCAGTTTGGAATTAAACATCAGACAGTACTGCAAAATCTGTGAAGGGAGGTCTGACAGTTGTGTGAGTGGCTTTGCTCTGGGATCACTTGGTTGTGCTGCTCTTCTCTTGCCCTGTTCAAACCAGCTGCTGCAGTGGTACTGCAAACAGTGCAAGAACCCTGAAAAAAAATAAATCCACTCTGTTCTAAACCAGGTTATCCTACAATTGCTTTTTATGTGAAGCTGAAAGTTGCATATCAAAGAGTGCCCAAAGTAGGGAAGGGCCTGTGGAGTCCTATCTTTATGAATAAAAAGAAACATGGTTTTGGCAAATCTTTGTAGCTACATTTCACAGCATTTAGCTGGCAGTGATGGGAGGTTAAAGAGCAGGAAAGCTCAACTGTAATGCACACCTAAGGAAAGGAAGAAGCTGGCTACTTTCCTGAGCATGCTGTCTTGAGAGCCTCCTTGCTCTATGGCTTACTGTGGTCTCAGTTTCGATGGCTACCTTAACGTCATCAATAATCCACACCCTCACTTTCTCTTTTGGTCGTCTGCTGGTTTGAAGTGCACTTGGAAGCATTTCTAAGGTACCCCAAAGAGAGAAGAGTGTTTTCAGGTGTTGCTGCTCCTAATGTTTACCTGCTTAAGGTGTTCACTGAGAGCAATCCTCAGGTTGCTGTTTCTTCTGTTTAGCATTTCGCAGGTCATTAGTGTGTAAAAGATGGCAGTGCAGGCCAGCGGCATGCAGAAATAGAAACCAAACAGCCACCAGTCCTTTGCATCCTTGTAAAACTGCAAATAGAGGAAAAGGAAAAAAAAAAGAGAGAGAGAAGATGTTTCTTATGACTCAATGCAGTGCACCACAGGACAGCCTTGGAAAGGGCAATGACACAAATTAATGAAGTTTTCTTCTAGTGGATCTGTTTTGGACCAACATGGAGAATAGAAGGCTCCAGGGAGGCCTTCTAGCAGCCTTCCAGTACCTGAAAAGGGCCTGCAAGATAGCTGGGAAGGGACTTTTTGCAGGGCCTTGTAGTGAGAGGACAAGATGGAAATCTTGAGGTAGTCAGATTGAGGTTGGAGATTAGGAAGAAATTCTTTCCAGTGAGGGTGGTCAGACACTGGCACGGGTTGCCTAGGCAGGTTGTGAATGTCCCCTCCATGGAAGTGTTCAAGGCTGGGTTGGATGAGGCCTTGAGCAACCTGAGCTAGTGAAAGGTGTCCCTGCCCATGGCAGGGGATTGATACTAGATGATCTTTAAGGTCCCTTCCAGCTCATGGATCTATGAATTAGTACAGTGTGAACATTTATTTTACCTTGCAGAGAGTCTTCCTACAGCTTTGTTGCAGTCTGGCTTGGGAGGGAGTTCAGAGGTTTTTGGTTGTGTTTTCTGAACATTTACACCCATCCATGAAGACTGGAATCATGAAAAAGCTGTGCTAAGATGCAGGCAGTGTCAGCTGGAGATAACAAATCTAACTAAAAGCTTGTCTCGGAAAATGGCTTTTACCTCCATGGCTTCTGTCCCAAGTCCAAAAAAGGAAAATTCAGAATGTCTTGTGAGCCTAATCACCTTTGGCTATCAGGGCATAGACTGGGAGTTGGTTTGCTTAGGTACTGGGCAGATAGGAGCCACTTCAGTAGTGTCTGTCTGATATATGCAAAGCTTAAGTGGGGTGAGTGGCTTCTAGTGGTACAGTTACTGTTAACCCTTTGCCTGCCTTTCATACCATTTGCCTTTGTGACAGGACATGTAGGGCCTTAATAAAGCAGTAGTGTTTTGCTGTGTAATTCTAAGCTGTAGTTGAAGTTAATGTATTTATGTATTGCACTGAAACCTACATTTGACAAAACATTTTAAATTACTCTCTTCTGCAGATGATTCTTTCAGAGTCAAGAAAAGATTGTACCTTGGGGATTTTTAAATTGTATGCTCAGCCAAAAGTGTGCCCTGAAATAGGACATTTTAAATGCTTCCAGTCTCTGTGCTGTTAGTCACTGAGATGGATGTGTGCAAAAGGCAACCTTCTTTCTCATAATCTCTCCCCAGGCTTGTTTATTCTTGGCGGATGTGCTCTTGTGCCATCACAGTTCCCACACCAAAATGCTAATAGCTGAGGATTACATGAGTCCTGTTTGACACAGCCCAACTTCTGACATCTTGTTTACATTTAAAAGTGAGGAGTACTAAACTTTGAATGATGAAGAGAAAAACAGAAAAACTGACTAGTATTTATTCATGCTCATTTAAAAATCCTCTTTGGTTACACTAGAACACTGATTTACTGAGAAAAAGGGAATGCTTTGGATTTCTCTCTCTGCCCTAAAACAGCTGCTTACAGAACTTGCAGATGTAGAGGCTGCTGCTGGTATCCAGACCACAACCTGACCTCGCAGGACATTTGGACTCACTTGCTTCCTTCTCCTCATTACCCTCATCTCGGTGTGAGGAGGGGTTACAGCATGCTGCAGACTTGCACTTCTCCTTGGGGGCAGAATTTCCTCCTCCTGCCAGTTAAAGCCCAGAAAACAATATGCCTCATGGTTAAAGAGGCTATGTGCTCCTGCTGCAGAGCAAAGCATAGCCAAGTACATGAAGATAATTATCTTTTGCTTTTGCCATAGCAAACTCCTCCAAGTCGGAATCCTATTTACTGGGCAGCACGTTGAAAACTTTCTGCCACATCAGTCTGCAGCTGTGGTGAGCTTCGCCCAAGCCCACAGTCACGTAAGAGTTCTGGGTCACAATCCTGAGCAAGGCAGCAGCTCTGGGTGAGGACTTGGCTTTGTCAACCTACGTGCAAAACCTCTGTAAATGATTAGTCTTGGAATCCGAATTTCACAAAGCTTACATCAAAGCGCAAAATGGGCTTGATTTAAGAGGAGTAGACATTCTTTTGTTTTTCTTGAGAGCCCACATGGAATCAGTTTGCTGCAGGAAATGTGCATTTTAAACAAGTTTCCTGGTGCTCTCAGCCTCTAGGGAATCCTGGTCTAGCAGCAAGCTTTCGTGGGTAGCTTTAAACACGAATAAAACTCCTGTTCAAAACAAGAGTCAAGGATAAACCCTTCCCAACATCTAGTTAGTTGTTTGTTGTGGTGTATGTGGTAGTAAATACTGTAGTTAAGGTTAATATAGTGTTTCCACTTTACTCTCATGTTGGTACTTGCAAGCGGCTCACTGCAACACCTCTCCCTGTTTTGACTGACACAGCCAACAGTTACTCCCAGCCCGAATATAAATGCTGGCTTGTTTCCTTGGAAATCAAACTGGTGTGGGGAGAATTGGAGCTTTTGAGTCATGCTGAGCAAGCAAAAGATACTAATTCCGTCTAATAGACCAAAATTAATTGTTCTGCTTTACCACCTTAAGAACCAAAGAGCAATAAGCATTGAAGTTAGCATGTCTGTGGGAGGCCTGACCTGCAGTGTCTTTGAGAAGAGAGAGGGAAAACTATTCTTTTTCTCAGGGAGAGAGGAAATGAAGATGGTCCAGGCACAGCAGTGGAGAAACACAGCCATTAGAAAAGGAAAATCTGTTGAGGTGTGCATTTCTTAAATCATCATCTTATAACTACAATCACATAGCCTGCAGAGTTAGACACAAAGGTATAGCAAGGCCTGGGCAATTCTACTAAGGCTTAACCTACATTAATTATCTCCATGAGAGAATTCCTTTTGTCTTCTCTTGCAGTTTTCTTTTGCTCTTTCTGCCACCCTTGCCTCCCAAAGTTGGGGCTGTTCCTCTAAAAGCCACTAATCATCCACTCTTTTTATTTCCTGGCTCCCTTTTGATCTGTTCCTTCCAATTCTAGCCCAAGACATGTTCTGGAGACGTGCCAGGCGTTTGAAGAAGGTAAACTTGCACTCTGTCATGAAAATTTCTAGCCTGGGAAGGAATACAGAGCTTCCCTCCAGACTCCTTGCACTGTCTACCTGCTCTGAGACAACACAGAATATTACTGTCATTTTTCTCTTAGTGGGTGACCAGTGGCTGGGTTCTTTGGGTTCACCAAGGAAAAATTAAGATACCACTTTCCCCTTTCCTCAGTATAAAGTCAGGTACAAAATACCTATGCTCCTTATGCAGTAAGGATTTGTTAGCTCCTGCTTTGAACAAGCTCATGTGGGTACTGGCAACTGTTAAGCTGCAGAGGATGAGGGCTGTGAAAAGTGCCGAAGAAGCCTGGTGTGTCTCAGGCACTTCTCTTGCTCTCACCTTGCTGTCTCTAGATGACAGCTACCAGTGCCCAAGCTGGAGATGTGAGTCTGTCAGGTGTGTAGCCATGATTCCTTATAAAACAAAGGGGCTGTTCTCTGTTTGACTTTTTAAGTGCTCATGGAAAGGAAAAGTTACAGCATGGCCCCACCTTTTCTTCATCTGCCAAAAGAGTTGGCTCTTGAATGCATAGTGATGACTAATCATGGTGAAACATGGGGTTTGACAGGTACAACCTCCCAGGTGTTACACCTAGAAACACAATTCTTTCCAAGACTCTGGTGACCCTTGACTGTACTTAAACAAGACTGAATTGCAAATTTCTGTGTTGAGAATCCTCAGCAGTGAAGAAAAGAAACTATTTTGAAGTTCCATTTAATATTTCTGGCTGCACGTTGAGACAGGAAGGATGAAGTAAATGAAGGAAGGGTGAAGTAAATGAAGGATCCTCTGCACCAATATACATTGGAATACATTTGGCACTTCAGTGGATGAATAAAGAGTATGATAATGCAGTATCTTGTCTAACCTGTGGATTCCCAAAAGAAAAACAAAGATCTTACTCACCAACATAAAATTATTTGTAGGATTGAGCATGCAGGTGACGTAATCTTCATCTTTGTACCTGAACCGTACCACGGCAAAGCCAATTGCTTCTGGAATAGCCAGGATGAAGGACAGGAGCCAAATGGAGAAAATTTCAATAGCAGTGATCATAGGGATTCCAATTCCCTGAACACGGCTCCAGGAGGCAACGGCTCTATACCTGAAAGAGACAGACAGTGCCCAACCTTCAGTTTCTCCCTTAAATTTAAAGGCTTTGGTTCAGTTTCATGCATTAGCAAATCCTAAAGCTGACATCTAAGATTTGTATTGCTTGGTTTTCAGGTCTGTATCATGGACTCTACCAGTTACCGAGCCAGCTGGGACACAGCAGAGCACATCTAGGGCTGGAGGGTAGAGAGCTGGCTGCACCTCTTCTGCTTAGGCTCAAGATCCTGTGGAATTCAGCTGTGTGCACTGCACTAACCACTTCTAGTTAAAATAGCCATTTCTAGTTAAAACAGGTTTGAGGATAGAGTACATCTGACATAATACAAGAAAAAAAAAATCTTTCAGGCACATTCTAATAGTTACAAACCAGCTGCCCCCCTTCAGCTACCTCAGCTTCCACTCGGTGAAACAGTGCACAAAAGCTCTATGTAGAACAAAAATGTCTGCTCCATTTACACCGCTTAGTGTTAAAAACCCTAGGCTTATGCAGCATCTTCTGTATTTGCCTTAGACTACAGCTGTGTGTTAATGGGGACTGCCTGACAGCTATCTCAGCCTCTGCACCACCCTGCTGATGAGAAACTGAAGCGCACGGCTACGATGTCTGTAAATGCCAAACCAAGCACATTTGCTCTCTCCTTTATCCCTCTGGTAACAAATTTATCTCTAAAACATGGAATTATTGAAACCTGCTTTCCATGTGTATGTGCCTCACTGTATCCTTGGTAAAAACTGAGAACTCTTAAAGACTTTTGAGATACAGCCCACACAATTCTTCTTTCTCCTCCTCTTCTCTTTACTTTCTTGCATAGAGGTGGTGCCAAGGGACATGGTTTAGCACCAGACTTGGTAGAGTTGGACTCAATGATCTTAAAGGTCTTTTCCAACTGAAAGGGTTCTGATTCTATGAATCTCTCTCCCTTCAGTGCTGGAGGATTTTTGTACCAGGTTGCAGCCTTTCCCCCAGCTGAGAGGATCTTTCTTTTCTTGATCTTGTAATAATCTGAAATGCCTGCTCGAGAACTTTCTGGCCTTGGTGACAGAACAGTTTCTAAACTGCTTGTTTTACTTTCCCAGTTCCATATGGAACTGCAGTGCTCCATAGATATGTCATGGAAGGAGCCAGAGCCTTGTATGCCATCATTCTGGCAGTGAATAGGTTAGAAGCATTTGCCATACACAGCATAGGCACAGGTATAGTAGGGACAGGTTCTCAGCACAGCATTTTAACAAGAATGTAAGAACAGTGATTTTTTAACTTGCTAAATCAAACTACCTTTGAACTTGCAAATTGCAAAAACATCTCCTAAAGACATCCTTATCTTCAAAGAGTTATCAGAAAGGAGGGAGGCAGTGGTTCTATACCATTTGATATGCAGAGGAGGAGAAGAGGGTGTATACCTATTAAATAATATCCACATCTCCCCTCTTCTTAAAAGCATTTCTTCATCAAAATCTTATGCCTGGGACATAAGGAAGAGCAAAAGCTCCAGGAGGGAAATAGCCTTCCTCTTAGTCACAGTCAGGCACTGTTTAGAGAAAGAGTCAGACTGTCGTCAGCATGACCTAGAGTTTAAAAATGCCTGAGAGGCATCCGAAACAAATGTGAGCTTCCTCTGAAGGGCAATGGCTGCTCTGCTGCTTTCTGGCAGCCTCTGAGAGTCCTCTGCACATGCCAATAGACATTGCTCCCCTTGGGCACCTGCAGTTAAACCTTACTGCCCTGTCAGTGCAAGCCACTTTGTGTGAGGGGCGCCTGTAATGAGTGGAGGTTCACAATGGGATGCAGTTAACATGGTGAACAGAGGGCAAAGGAATAGTCTTGCTCTAAATTAAGACTGTACTCTGCAAGAGGGACAGAAAAAGTCAACAATAATCAAAGCTATGGAGCTCTGAATTCGTAATATTTTTCTACTTTTTCTAGAATGCAGCCCTATTTTTAGAGCCAAAATAACTATAAAGGAGATTGTTTTCAAGAGCTTAGTAAGAATCATAGAATCAGTCAGGGTTGGAAGAGACCACAAGCATCAGCCAGTTCCAACTCCCCTGCCATGGACAGGGACACCTCACAATAGATCAGGCTGTCCAGAGCCTCATCCAGCCTGGCCTTAAACACCTCCAGGGATGAAGCTTCCACCACCTCCCTGAGCAACCAATTCCAGGGTCTCGCCACCCTCATGCTGAAGAACTTCTTCCTAATACCCAGTCTGAATCTACCCATTTCTAGCTTTGTTCCATTCCTCCCAGTCCTATCACTACCTGGCAGGCTAAAAAGTCCCTCCCCAGCTTTCTTGTAGCCCCCTTAAGATACTGAAAGGCCACAGTAAGGTCACCTGGGAGCCTTCTCCTCTCCAGACTGAAGAGCCCCAACTCCCTCAGTCTCTCCTCACAGGAGAGGTGCTCCAGCCCTCTGAAGAGAAGCCTAGCTTGCCCAGAGAGCAGGAACAGTCCAGCTGTGACAGCAAACAATTCCATATTTACTCACTTTCCACACTAAACCCCAAGCATTAGCTGATGTGGAATTGTTTTAACATGAACATGCACTTCCCATGCCCAGCTTCGCTTGCTGCTCTCAACTCCTGAATTCATGGTGGTTTACCCTAGATTCACTTCATGTTGGCCAACATCAGGATCTGCCTGCACACATCTGTTTTCTAACACATTCTCTGCAACCACTTACTAGAGCAGCACCAGATGACAAAGAGTATGTCCTTGGCAAAGTGTAAACTTGTAAACTGGGGGTGGAAATGAAACGGTCCGAGTCTGGTCCCTACTCAAACAGGACAGCATTTAGTTGTCATAGGCCATAGGAAAGAAAGAGGTCTGAATACTGAGTCAAGTCCCAGTAAATTTTAGTCTGGTAAAGAAAGGTGAACTAAGCTTTGCTGGAGCTTCTACATACCTTCAAAAAAGCGATGAGGTTAATTGGTGCAAAGGCTTCCTGTTACACTTTTAGCCAGAAGTGTGGTGCCTTGTTGTAACCAGCATATCAAAACCCAGAAAGCGAATCACGTCTAGACTGCAGTCTGCCTGCTGAGACCATACTGAGTGCTCCTAGTTTGGGGAAAGCTACAAGGGCAAAAGAGTAAAACATACTGTACCTGTCCACACTAAGGGCACAGAGATTAAGGACTGTGATTCCCACTGATGCCTTCTGTATAAAGGGAAGGAATTTGCAAAGAAACTGTCCAAATTCAGAATTTCCAAAAGGCCACTTCTGAGCAAGGAGCTAAAGAGAAGATATAAAATAATCAGAATATGTAATCAGCAACTTAGCAAGTATGTAGCAGTTGTAATTCTTTCTTGTCTTTCACACAGCCATCATAACCTTGAATTCTTCATGCCTCAAGAAGACCCCTATGGGTATGGGGTGACTCTGGCAAGTAACAGCTGTTGTAGAAGTACAGAGTAGAAGTTTGAACTTAGGTGTTGACCTTCTACTGTTGTAGCAGTAACTTGCATCCTTAGAAGACTTTTTTTTTAACTGTGGTGCTTCAGCCACCAGTAGAAACTAATCAAAATCTAACTCAATCCAGTCGTGAATGGTCACAATTAGCATGTCCCAGAACCAAGCAGTCAGAGCAGAGCTCACAGCTGATGGGGAAATACCTCAAAGCCAAATTCAGATGCTGCACGCAAGGGGGTTCTTGTTGTTGTGAAAGTACAACTGTGCAACTTGTGCTGGCAGCCCCTGCCAGACTCTCGTGTGCATGGAGATGTGTCTGGTGTTGTGCAAACATCATTTGTTCCCTCTTACACCGTAAAGGACAAGCTTCATGTGGGGCAAGGCAACAGAAAAACATCCATCTGGGAAGACAGGAGAGAGTGGCTGGGGCTGAGACCAGTATTCCCAGGGAGGCATTTAGGTAACAGGAATACTCTGATCCACTTGAAGAGCGACTAACTAGCATGGAAGCTGTGAGAAAGCTTTCAACAGCTATACATACAAAATACAGAATAAACAATTGCTCAGGAGAGCCAAATCTACAACCAACTGCAGGGTCACAGAAGATCTTCTTTCACTGGGTGCCTGCCAGTGAAACGGCAGATTACATTCATAGAATCATTTGAATGCTTTGGCTTGGAAGGGACCTTAAAGATTATCCAGTTCCACCCCCCTGCCATGGGCAGGGACACCTCCTGCGACATCAGCTTGCTCGAGGCCACATCCGACCTGTCTTTGAACACTTCCAGGCTTGGAGCCTCCAGAGATTTTCTGGGCAGCCTGTTCCAGTGCCTCGTGGGGAAGAATTCTTCCTAATGTCCTAGTGCCATTCCACACTGCAGGCAACAATTAATTTCGTTCTTTCTATCACAAGCCCAAACTATGAAACTTACATTTACAACAGCTTTACAGTTAAAACTCTGGAATATGATTACATCACTAGAAATTGGAATAGTTGTTTTCAGAGTTTGCTTTCTTGCAGAGCTCTTCTGCTGGGCCATCTTCATACTTAAGCAGACTGCTTACAGTCAGTTGATGGTTTCAGAGCTGCCTTGGCAACCATGAGGACTAACAAAATTCAGTAGAAACTCAAGTTCTGCAGCACTTTCATCTAGTAAGAGTGGGTGGATTCTGTCTGCAGAAGTGGATAGTCAAATCTTGGTTACGGCTCGGGATTCTTGTATTCAAAGTAAACATTTTATTGCTATTTAAATTAGAGTTCAATTGAAACATGCCAACAGTGACTTTCTTGAACAATATAAATGTTAACTCTGAGGAGTCAAAATGCACATTTGCCTTTATCTCAGTTAGCCTTTTGCATGAAGCTTTTAATTTACACCAGGGCTGCAGAAAAAAGTATTGGGGGAAAAAAGATGATATCAGAATCACAGGTTCATAGATTCACAGATTGAACTGGGTTGGAAGGGACCCTCAAAGGCCATCTTGTCCAATCTCCCTGCAGTCAGCAAGGATATCTCCAACTAGATCAGGCTGCCCAGGGCCACATCAAGTCTGATCTCAAATGTCTCCAGGGGCATGGCCTCAATCACATCTCTGAGCAACCCATTCCAGCACCTCACCACCCTCATAGCAAAGAACTTCCTCCAGACATCCAACCTAAACCTCCCATGCTCCAGTTTAAAACCACTGCCCCTTGCCCTGTCACTCCAAGCCCTTCTAAACAGTCTTTCCCCAGCCTTCCTGCAGGTCCCCTCCAGATATTGAAATGTAGCTATAAGATGTCTCTGGAGCCTTCTCCCCTCCATGCTGAACAGCCCCAAGTCTTTCAGCCTGCCTTTGTAGGAGAGGTTCTCCAGCCCTCTTATTATCTTTCTGGTCCTCCTCTGGACCCACTCCAGCAGGAGGTCTGCATGTTCCCCTTGTGTTGGGCATCCTGTAGCTGGTAGTTCTCCAGCTGGTTGTAGTAATGTGGAACTTCAGCTCCAGACCCCTGTCTGGCATTGGGTAAAATCAGAATCATTTTCAGGCACCACTGGGTGAAGGCTAAATTATAAATGACAGTGTCAGGGAAAAGTGGTGGCCCTAGCCAGATTTTGTTCACCACCTGTGCCAATATACATCACACTTCAGAAGGCAACTGGGAGCTGGGCACCCATTCATTTATGTGCCCTGACTGTGGCTGCAGCATGTACCCAGCAACAGGAATGAGCAAGTCACTTTGTAGTGACTCTGAGACTCTGGTACTACAAGGCAAACATTAGCTTCAAACAGGTTCTCTAACTCATTACCCCTCACAGGGAAGCTTTAGCCTGGTTCCAGCATGTACACATCTTCCCCACACCCCAGGAAGCTCTCCTTTTATAAGATTAAAAGCATTTTATTCCTTTTGTTTCTTACACTTCTCTACTAATTGAAACATCATCAGTACCAAATCATTAGACATTCTTTTCAACTTGATTTTGATCAAAATGACAGGGATCAGAATTGAGTTACTTGGTTTTTAAGATTAATTTTGCAATCATTTCCATGGGTATCCTCCATTATCACTCCACATTTTCATTGCTTCCCCTTGGCTTGGATCGGGTGCCAGGTTTAATTTCTGTAGTATTTTTAGTTGAGGGATCTGATCCTGTCTTTGGTTTTGCTGGCTGTACATCAAAACAAGTCCATTGCCCTCTGCTCTGCCCTAGCAGGGTACAGAAACTTCACAGGGAACCAACACATTTATTTATATATATTTTTTAAATGGGCCCAAGATTTTAATTGAATTAGTCCTGATTTACTTAGGTAAATGAGAAGTGAGGCTGCTGACTCTGCTCTCCTGCTGCTTTGATGTGGTTTTAATGTACAGCAGATTATGTTTTTTTCTCAAGGCGCAAGGACAGGAAGATCCAGGCTGATTATCCCAGGTTATATCCCAGCTCTCCACGAACTAGTCAAATGGACTGTGCTTTTGCAAACCCTCTCCCCAAATCTCTGGGGTCTCAAAGCCAAACATGCAGCAGAGGAAGTGAGCTTTTCCCCTTGTGTGTTTGCAGCTCAGGAGCATTTCATACAAGGGTGCAATTCTTGCACGAGTGTCACCAGCAGCCTATTTTCACACTGAAATCAGAAACCAGGATTTCAAGATTCTTCAGCAGAGTGACCAGGCAGGCCCAGCTTGAGCATCCCTTCTTCTCTACTGCTTCTTGGGGCCTCCCTGCCCTGACACTGCAGCTTGAAGCAAACAAGGCAGCAGTGCTGAGAACATTCCTTTGCAGTGATTTTTAAATGTCACTCCGTTGATTTTATGCTACTGCTGTTGCTATTTTCTAACCCTCATTAATGTGCTAGCTGATGTCCAAAACATCAAGTCCCACTGTGCATCACAACCAACTTATCTACAATCTAAAAGAGAGGATGTGACAGCCCAACCACGAGTAGTCACCAGTCTCTGCTCGTGTGCACCCCCAGTGCTTATCTAACCCTAGGCTGATGCTGTCTGTTTACAGGCAGATGATGACCCTGGAGATCTGCCCAAAATAGATGAACCAGGTTAGGTGCTGGATATGAACCAGATCTGAACTGCTCTATAAAAACTGGGTTAGGTGCTGGATGTGAACCAGATCTGAACTGCTCTATAAAAGCTGCTTCAGTTCAACAGCTACATGTCAGGAGGTCCTCTCTCAGCACATGACACTGAGGATGCAAGCCAAACTTTCATACCTACACTTTTGTGCTTTGATCTCCTCCTAATGCCCTAGAGCCTTCTTTGTCCTGTACCCACTGGGGACCGTTGCTGTGTGGATACACAAGATCTGTTTCCCAGAAACTGAAGTGTGTTTCATACAGACAGTGATTGCCACCCCTCCAGGATTCTCTCCTGCCTTTCATGACTTTTAAGTGTTAGGTGATACTGATGGAACAACTCTGACACAACCCTGGCAGAGTTTCTGCCCTGCCTTCAGCAGGACAAACAGAAACACCTTCGTTATTCCTGACTCCTGTTATACTTGTGCAGCACTGGAGGAAAGGAGCAAACCATCAGATGCCTGCCTGTTTGCACAAGTGGTCAGCACTTCCTAACTGTGGAGCAGAAGTTATAAAGCCAGTGTACTCCAGGGTGACCTCCTTCCCTTGTGTCACGGCCCAGAAAGAAAAAACAAGAGAAATTCTTCTGTTTTTGTCAGATCAGTGCTTTCAGATTTGTTCCTTTTTACTTTGTTTTTTTTAAGGCTAATTTCATCTAGGAGATGTTGAGCTGTCTCAGTAAAGTTCTCTCCTTTTCTGCTGCTTTTTCTGTTGTTTTGCTCATCTTTGAGGAAAGGTGGAGGTAACAGAGGAATGCCTACAGCCTTTTTCTCCTGCTAGGGCAGCTGTGGGAAGAGAATGGGTAGTCTTTACACAAGAGAAAAGATTATACTGCAAGGAATCCTGGAAGGCTGGAGAACAAATGTCCTGACCATTCTGTCTCAACTAACTGGTTAAAAAGCAAACCCCGAGTTTTCCATCCCTGTTAAAATGTTTACATTTATCACAAAAGTCTAGCGAGGGGTGAAGCACGCCTAGCAACTGCAGACATCTCCCCTGTGGTATGTCTGCTGTTTACAAAGCAGGATTAGTTTCTTTTTTTGTTGCTCTGTGGTGCTGGCTGACTTCCCATCCTTTTAGGTAGGCTGTTTCTCAAGCTGTGCTGCTCTTCTTAAGGAAAATGAGCTGCAAGGTGTGCTTATGTGAGAGGTGATTTGCTGAAAAGGATTTTCTCAATCCCGGAGCAAAATACTGCTTTTGTTATTCTTCCAGCTGTGTTGTCTTTTGTGTATCACTAAACAGAGTGACAGGATTGCTCAGAATGACTGCACAACTGGTAAACCCTAGACAAGTAGAATGCAAACAACCCTTTCTTATCTGTACAGTTCAGCTGATGGAAAAATAATGATAGCAAACATCCCAAAATAGTCTTAGAGCCAGGGTCTGTAGGTGCTGTGCAGTGTTACAAATGCCCTGAGAAGGAAGGCTGGCCTAAGGTGTGAAATTAGGGCGAGGGAGGAGCTGCCTGGACACTGAAGGGACGTATGTCCCACACCCCCAGTTTAATTAAAGGCATTACAGCAGAGCAGATCTTGAACTAAGACCTAGAATGTAAAATCTCTTCCTCAACCCCTACCTTGGCATGCACACTAAACACTTCCTGCAAGGAAGTTGTAGTCTGTCAATGGAGATGACAGACCCCTGAGGGACTTCCCTTCCCTGTTGCATTTTGGGTAACTCCTGCCTTCATGACTCAGGACTCTGTGCTACATCAAGGTTTCTGTTGTGTAGGATTACTACCTGGAGATATGGAATCACTGAACTATTTCTGTTGTAAAAGACCTTTAAGATCATAGAGTCCAACAATTATCTACCTCTACCAAGGCTGGTGCTAATCCATGGCCCTCATCACCACATCTCTGCTCCCTGGACAGCCTGTGCCAGTCTTTGAGAACCCCTTCAGTGAAGAAGTCTCTTCTAATATCCAACTTAAACCTCTCTTCGTGTAACTTGAGGACATTTCTTCTCATCCTATTGTTAGTGAGAAGAAGAGACTGACATTCACCTGCCTCCAACCTCCTTTCAAGAAGCTGTAGAGAAACTATTTTCTAAGCTAAGTTAACATCAGTGAACTATATTAAAAAGGGACTCTGCTCATTCAAGCCTGTCTTGGGATCATGCATGCTACGTTAGTAAACATACTGCATCAGAACAATTAGTGCTTTATGGCTTTGTTTAATTAAAATGAAAAATAAAAACTGGGGCAGGTTAACTTTTTATCAGATTAACAAATTGCTGAGGATCCTTTTTATGCTTTGACAAATCCAGATGCAATTTTAGTATTTCAGCTGTGTTGTCTGATACAGCTGATTTTACCAGCCCTGGAATAACATTGAGAACCTGCTACTAACAAATACTAAATTCTATTCTATTCTAAATGAAAAGCTGAACACTGAGCTGCACTGACATAATCTCTTTCTGCAAAGCCCTAACAGGAAGCCTTGGGAACAGGAAGCCAGGGAATCCTTGCAGAAAGTACGTTCTGTAAGAACATAAAGTAAGGATGGGATATTCCAAAAATAGCAACTAGTCCAATGCTGTGTGCCCATCAAGGAGCAGAGCAGCTTACAAGTAGTCTTCCCTGGTAAATTCTTTGGCTAGTTAAAGTAGCTATAATAAATGAAGTGTTCTGTGACATGCCCAAGACTACGCTTTGGTTAAGAGCTAAGAACATCATCTTTGAAAGGAGTTAGACATTTTCTTCATGGAGGTGAGACCTGCGAGCAAGAGGTTTGCTGCAGAATACAAGAGTTGTGTTCTTTCTCAAATGGAGTGTGCACAGACCAAGGAGTAACCACAGAGAGCAGACAGTCTGCTTGCAAGGAAACTGCAATTAGAGCGTGTAGCTGTTGCACCCTACCTTGTAGACCATGATAGGAATGTCAATGACAATATAGATAAGGTCTCCCAGTGCCAGGCTGGCTATCAGTGCGTTGGGGCCATTCCTCATGCACTTGTTCTGGTAAATGATCCTCAGCAGAGTTGCATTTCCAACCATTCCAACGATGAAAATAGCACAAGACACCACCGTGTTAATGTATTTAAAAGTTTCTGCAATCTTAGTCTGCTGGGAGCATCTGACAGTCTGGTTGGAGACCAGGGGCTGTCTGGTGGTGAGGAGTATGCTGGATTCCATCCCTGAGAAAGTGGACAGGTGGTTTCCCAAGTCACTCCGATTGGCAGCGTATCTGTCAGAGCTGTCACTGAGAACAAATCCTGGAAGCAGCAGCAGCAAGGAAACTCTTAGACATGAGGCTTCCATCCTGAAGTCCCAAGAGAGCAAACTCTGTGAGACTGGGGGTTTCAGTATCTCAGGGAGATGCTCCTTACTTCTTCACCTGCAAAGAGAAGCAAAAAGAAGAAAGAACTCAACACACCAGGCAGACTAACACATCCCATTTCTCACTTAGCAAGCAGCACATGTGGACAAACACCTCTGTCATCACTGTGCTCCTCTGAAAGCTGGATTAGCCACAAGCACTGTCTGACACAAGTCACTCACCAAAATTTCCCTAAGAAACTGGCATCTTACCCAGGTGGACCCCTGATAGTTTGAGACAGAAACTGCATGGGAATGGAAAGAATATGCTGGATAAAGCTCTGCGCTCAAGTACTCTTGCAAGAGAAGTGTGCCAGGAAAGAGGCTGTGGAGACTCCTGAATGGTACTTTAGCCAAAATCACTCTTTTTCATTTGAATAACTAAGGGAACAGCACTGCATTAATAATTAAAGGAACTACCTTTTCTGAGTATTTTTGATGTATTGCAAAATGAGGCTTTACTCCACTTTTTAACTACCTAGATTTCAAATGAAGACTGAGAGCACTTCTACTTTTGGGCTTGATCTAAAGTCCCTAAACCTTCAGAGGAAGACTTTTATAGTCTCAGGGCAGACCTCTGGCCAGGAAAAGCCCTTCAAACTTCATGTGTTGTTCATGAATGTCATTGAAACTCATGTTCGATACTTAGCCATGGTGAAGATAATGACACAGATTGAAGCTCTTTAAAAGAGAAAAAAAAATCCTTGGGTTAGTCTGGTAAGCAACAACTGCTGGCTTTTGCAGTTGGGAAAGGAAGCATCATACAGCATTCTGTCTCCTAAAGCACATGTGGAGCCACCAGAGCTGGCTCTCTGCCACAGGGGCTATAGATACTACACCTCCAGTGAAAGCAAGAGGCCTCGGTTTAATTTAAGATACAGACCTTTTTTTTCACTGCTCCTACTTGCAAAGCAAGACAAAACACTGCAGTCTTGCCAAAAGAAGAGCAGAAAGTAAAGTATTTATAACTTTCTGATTTCTAGGGACTCAGATGAAGGGTTTGTCAGGATCCTTTTAAAGAAATTAATTTCATTCCCTTTGGGGCCATTAAATCCGAGTTTATAGCAAGAAGTTTACCAGAGGAAGAATGTCAGAGATGATTTACTGATGCTACTTCTGGAGGCAGCTGCAGGATAAATATTTACTACAATTACCCTCCTCTGTTGCATGTGGCCTGTGGAAGTGTGTGTGTGTACCTATATACAGCAGCCAGTGCAATGCTAAACGAAGTCATTCCTGCCTGGTATGTGGAGTGCTGTCCCTCAGAGCAGGGATCCACATTCACAGCCTTTAATCTGAGTGCATCTGATGAGGATGTGACCAGCTGTGCAACTGCTCTGCAACCTGAACACACCACATGGTCACTGCTGCTGCAGGATAAATGCTGCTCACGCTGCTGTCTCAGGGCACTTAGCAACAGTCAGCACCGTGCAAGTGCTTCCACTGTAGTTTCTCAATCACATCACAAACAGCAGACCTCTGTGACTGGTTTGCCCTTTTCAGGCAAGCTTTAATGCTTTTACTATTGGCTGTGGTTCTCCAATTTATGAATGGGCAAAACTGCATCACCAATGATTGAAATGACTTTCCCGAGCTCATACTTGCTCACGTAAAGATGAAGCTGCTATGAAGAGAACTCACAGCCCTGTGCTTCAGTGGCTATATATTAGTATCCTCCTGACTTAGTGACCTTTTCAGATGACAATGTTACAATATACAGATACTTCCCTCATATGAACATGATGGTAGCATGGCAATCATGCAGCCAGCATGCAGGGTAAAAACAGAAGTGCCAATTTTCATCTCTTCCTTCTTCAGAAAGAAACTTTTCTATAAGACGCAAAACTTGAAAAATATTAATATAATAATTTCTAAAGATATCTCTTATCAATTGCTGACTGCCTCTGTGCATATGTTCAATTGATTTTTCATGGAATCAAGGAATTGTTTTGGTTGGAAAAGACCTTTTAACGTCGCAGAATCCAACTGTTCTTTAACTGTGCCAAGGCTGATGCTAAACCATGTTCCCTCAGCACCGCATCTTTGCGTATCTGCAACACCTCCAGGGGTGGCGAGTCAGCCACCTCCCTAGGGAGCCTGTCCCAGTGTTTGAGAACCCTTTCAGGAAAAAAGTTCCTTCTAATATCCAACCTAAACCTTCCCTGGGACAACTTCCTCACAGAATATAACATGCAGGCTGCCTCCTACTAACACCGGTGGTGACTTTTTCGTCCTAACAGCATCAAGTGTTCTCCTTCACGAGTGCTCAGAATGCCTGGAGGATGTGAGGTTGTGCTGATCTGGCGGCCACATGCAGTGCTCCCTGTTCCCACAGCACTGCAGAATTAGCCACAGGTGAGGAGCGCATAACTAACTTGCCCGGGGCATCTGAGCAGACAAATTCCCATGCCGAGAATCACAGGCAGAGACCACACTTCAGGGCCTGGTTTAGTGGATATGGTGGTGTTAGTTGACAATTGGACTCGTCTCAGAGGCCTTTTCCAGCGGAAACGATTCTATGATTCTAAGACTACCGGAAAATAAATTACTCAAAGTATCACAGAACCACAGCGTCTCAGAACCCCAGCATGGCAGCGGACCTCTGAAGATGATCTAGTCCAACCCCCCTGCTAAAGAAGCATCTCCGACCATTAAAGACCAGCTGAAACCTTCACAGGGATTAATGTGCCCAAAAAGCAGCGGAGATCTAACCTGGAGCAACCCGGCCCAAGCGGGGCACGAAAGCGCTGGGGGAAAGGGAGCCCCGAGTTCCTCTCAGCTGTCTCCTGGTCACTGGTGGGGTCAGTGCCTTCTAGCTCTTGCTGCAGCACAAAAGGCAGCATTCTCGGCTTGTAGCACCCTCAGGACGGAGCCAGCAGAGCAACCCAGCGCTGCCCGCAGCCTACAGAGCATCCGGCACCATGCATTCGGCGTTCAACTTTATTTAACCGCAGCTATCCCGCGCTGCCCCGTGCCTGGCCCTCGTCCTCTCTCTCTCTCTCTCTCTCACTCACACACGGGCACACAGAGGTCCTCTCTCGTCACCTCCTCGTTCCCCGGAGCGTTCCCGAGCAGCGCTGGCCGCGGCCCCGGGCCGGGCCGTGCCGAGTGCGGCCCCGGGCACTGCGCACTCACCGCTCGGGCTCCCGCTCATGCTCCGATCCTGCCGCAGCCGCTGCTGCTGCTGCCGAGAATTCCCTCCGAGTGCCTTTCCCTGGGATAGTCTTCCCAGATCCTCCTGCCTGCGTCTGACTGGGTGGGATTGGGAAATCTCCACCTCCGCTGCACGACTGGAAGAAAGAGATGGACTGAAGAAGTCGGAGCGTCCCCTCTTTGCCGCCCCCCTCCCCCAATTAAAACAAACCTCAGCCCAAACCGAGCCCCTGCCAACGCTAAACACAAAGGCTGCCTCCCGGGCACTCGGCTCTTTAACCCTTTCCTCGCTGAAATGGAGATCAGCTTCCTTGCTGGACTCCTCGGAGCAGCAATGAATATGGGGATCCCCTGCACTCAGGGCGCTCAGCTTGTGCTTCTGATCCACCACACAGAAGAACCAGCAGCAGGGCAGGGAAACACATCTCACGGTGAAACAGGCAGCTTTTGCTTTGCATTGCCCCCAGGTTTGGTCAGCATTCAGCTTTCAAGACAATCAGCAAAAGTCGGTGTGTAAGAGTTGCAAAAATGCTGGATCCATGAACAGGGACTGGTACTGCTGGAGAATTTCCGTTGGTCCTTGATAGCTCTTCTTGGATTTCAAGACTAAAAAAAAAAAAAAAAAAAAAAAAAAAAAAAAAAAAAAAAAAAAAAGACTGATTTAGAAACTAATACAAGTGTAGCATTTTCTGGCATTCCTGTTTGTTCATACTGTTCATCTGTAAAGGTATGGGTACCAAAAACTTGCACCAAACTTCAGTCTTTTCTCATGATGAGAAAAAAAGCCCTCTGTATCAAAGAAAGCAGCCTGCACTGCAAACAGTTGCAAAACCCCTTCATGCTAGGAAGTTCATGAAATTTTGGGTCCCTTGGTGAATCTTTTCAGGATCCTCATTTTGTGGCAAGTATACATTTAGTTGTACCACAGCACTGATCTAAACATATGTGGGCTGCTTTCAAATGCCAAAAGGCAGCCTTCTTCATTGTGGTATCAAAAGATGTGGTCCCGAAAGAATAAAACCAGAGTAAAAAGAGCAACAGAACCTGTGATGCCAGCGGCCTGCAGAGTTGAAAGTATCTGGCGCCAAATTATGTGAGAAATTGTTTTGAGCTTTATGAGTTTTGCATAGTTAAATGGAAATGTTGGGAGACATAATTCTCAGTGTTGAACAGGAAAAAACACCATCTGGAGTGACTGGCACACCAATACACCTTCTAGACAGTCATCTCAGTTAAATATGTGTAAAAATGCAAGATCTCTGAAGGAGCACAAGAGTGCAGGCTGAGAATCACAAGAGTTTTGTTTGCAAATGAAGTAGAAAAGTTTAATTCAAAGTCTCCTGTTGCCCTGAAGTTGGGTACATACCCAAAGAACAAGAGGACACCATCTCAAACTGCGCTGGGGCAGATTCAGGCTGGACATTAGGAAGAAGTTCTACACAGAAAGAGTGATTGGTGTTGGAATGGGCTGTAGAGAGCACTTGGGGATCTGCAGCTGCTGTCATTCTGAACCAGTCCCTAGTCAGTTCTAAAAGCAGCTGTGAGCTAAGGAAGTGCAGTGAACCTGCTGCAAAGTGACCAGTCTTTAATGGTGCTAGATGAAAATATTTTTAGTTAAACTCCCAAATATGCAGTCAAAATGTGTCCACAAACAACAGTGACATTAGATCTCTGTCACAGAAGATGCCTGATGCATAACAGTGCAGTGAGGGAAATTGTGCACTGAGCACCTAATGGGAGAAGGGAGAAGATCTGTGAGGACAAACTAAGCTTTGATTTGAAGAAGAGTAAGAGGGAGAGGCTCTATTAGAGTAGAAAACCTTCCATAACTTAGGTTAGCTGACAGCAGTGAGCTGCAGTCTGCCTTTGCACATGGAGCCTGTGCAGAGCACTCGTTCTGTGGTAGAGGAATGCTGCCCTGCTGCCAGATGCTGCTTTGATTATCTTTAGGCACTAATAAAATTATCTAGATAAACCAGTGAGATATGAGAATGTCATTTTATCTTAATCTAAACAAGCTTACAATTATTTCTATTGGCTACTCCACAGTGAGGCTGTTTTTCATGGAAAACCCTGACTCATCTCACTTATTGCTAATGTTTCAAAGTTACTTAATTTGTCGCCAGCCTGACTGAAGCGAGGTCCTCATCAGCTGCTTGCACATTTACTTTGACCCAGTAAAATCCTGCTCTTATGTTACTGCCTGGTGATTAGCATATGCTAGTCCACATACTACCTCACCATCAGTGATGCATAAGATCACACAATTGTTTTGCTTGGAAAAAACCTTTAAGATTAAGTCCAACCATTCTCTAACTCTTCCAAGGCCGATGCTGAACTATGTCCCTCAGCACCACACCTCTGCCTCTTTGAAACACCTCCCTGGGGAGCCTGTTCCAGTTTTTGAGGATCCTTTCAGGCAAGTTTCTTCTCATATCCAACTTGCACCTTCCCTGCCACAACTTGAGGACATTTCTCTTGTCCTGTCACTCGTTACTAGGAATAAGAGACTGACATTCACCTCACTCCAACCTTCTTTCAGGGAGTTGTAAAGAGCAATGAGGTCTTCCCTCAGCCTCCTTTTCTCCAGACAAAACCCCAGTTCCCTCAGCTGCTCCTCACCAGCTCTTCTCTCCTGACTCTTCACCAGCTTCAGTGCCCCTCTCTGGACATGTTCCAGGCCCTCAATGTCTCTCTTGTAACAAGAGCCCCAAAGCTGACTCCAGAATTCAAGGTGTGTCCTCACCAGTGCTGAGTTCCAGGGGACAATCACTTCCCTGGTCCTGCTGGTGACACCATTGCTGATCCAGGCCAGGATGCTGTTGGCCTTCTTGTTCACCTGGGCACACGCTGGTGCATGAAAAAACAACTGGAAACTGAGCTGACTTCTGTGTGTGGAGCCACTGTGAATTAACCTGTGCACTCTCAAATAAAGGCAGCCAGGGACAGATGAATGAACAATGATGGTCAGATATAGAGGCATAGTAATCCTCCACGTGTATTATTATTTTTTTCCCAGATTTTTCATCCTGTGAAATGAGAATGAACACAAGAGAGAGTTTTTTGCCAGTCTCTCTTTTCTGTGTGATGTTTCATAACCGTTATGCTTTCACTTTATACCACTGGATTTCTGTCCTGTTAAAATCCAGTGCATTAGGAACATAAATAACATCCAGAAGAAAGTCCCTCAAAAAGTCCTTTTTATCAGGCTGTAACACAAGACTATTCTGTTTGTATAGATAAAGAAATTGTAACTGGAGACCTCTATGATTCCTGGGCACAGTAAGGTAAATAATGGTATTAGCTTTCTGTGATAATTTTTATGAATGCAGCCAAAAAGAAAACTATGGTTAGTAATTAGATGAAGTAATGCATTTTAGGGAACCAAGCTAGCCCAGCTCTCAAACTTTTTACTACTACTACTACTGCTTACCCTAGTCACAAACCTTCATCAACTCTTAATTGATTTAATATGCTATTCAATTTAAAACTGCTCAGGAAGTAGCTTAAGGAATACAACCACTAAATGCATGCAAATATAAGTTTATGTATTCTTTGAACTCCTGAGCTTGTAATGTGCATCGTGCTTTCCTAGAAGAGAACAGCTGGGAAAACTCTTTCCTCTTTTTCGTTAATGTAAAACTCATCTTTTTTGATCCATAAGTAAATGGAGTAACACTGAGTTTTCACTGGGTCATGTTTCTCTTCTGCTGGTTGGAAGCTCTGCAGTAGTGGAGGACAGTGAATTATGAATACACTGAAGGCCATACGTGCTGTTGGGTAACAGGCTGAAAACACACATAGCAATATTGGGATCAGATGTTGTTTCCTTCAGACCCACTGAAAGGGGCTGAAATTTCCTTCAGACCCGCACCTGGAATACCGTGCCCAGATTTGGGCTCCCCAGGTCAAGACAGACAGAGATCTACTGGAGAGAGTCCAATGGAGAGCTACAAGGAGGACGGGGGAACTTGAACATCTCTCATGTGAAGAATGACTGAAAGACCTGGGGCTGTTTGTGCTTGAGAAGTCTGAGAGGGGATCTCCTCTGTGTACTCACAAACATCCAGAAGAATTAAAGCTATCAATTAAAAATAAACAAAACACCAACAAACCCCCTTTTGTATGTAGCATCCCTGAGATGCACATGAAACTCTCAGCAGCAACACTGGGGCTGTTTTAAAGAAAGAAAATATTCTAGGGTGTTTTGCTTTCAAGATAGCTGAGTCAGATGTTTTCAGCCACTTAATAAAAGCAAGCTGGTACCAAACTTTTCAAATAGGGCTCAAAATATCTTTGCACAGAGAGCCAACATTTCTGCAAGTTTGTGGTATTCTCTTGGGTTTTCTGTAGGAGGAATTGGTGAACAGAATCTGCTCCTGGATTGCTTTGAAGTAAAAGAGTACAAATTAAGCCACAAACAAGCATCTTCTGAATTTAATTGCCTAATTTTAAGATGGCTCTACCCATCCTTTGCTTGTTACTAATCAGAAGATGACCACATCCCTCCTCTGAAGCTCTGATAGAGGTAGTGCATGCATTGCTAATTTCCCTCCCTTCTGCCAAGACCACCTGCCCTTGCATTTGTATTCAACTAGGGCAGCTGAGTTGGTCTGCAACATTAAGAAAGGATCCTTTGGCAGATAGAGGAGGTTTGGCAATGAGGAGCAGGTAAGAGGAATGCAGATGTTGAAGGCAGTTTCTTGCAAAATAGATGTTAGTTGGTGACTGTGGTGAAGTTCTGTAAAGCTTGGCCAAGTTTTCTATGATATTTGTGTCAGGCTCCTGAGTACTTCTGATCTGTTAGTTGACTGATAAACTCTTAACTAGCTTGTGCTGGCAGCTTTAGCTTTGTAAAAAGGGAGAAGAGTGAAACAAACTGCTTCAGTTAAATGCTTCCAGCCTTCTGCTTTGTGCAGTTTGACTTTTCCTTATGTTTTCCTTTCTTGTTCCCTTGTCTGAGTCTTGTTGTGATTAGTCTGAAGTACAAACAGTGTGTACTTTGCTGAAGAGGATGTGAATGTGCTGACAGTTCTCAGCTTGGCCATTTACATTGGAAGGGACTGAAAAAGGTTTTCAACTGTGGAAGATCTTCTGAACAGAGTGAGTTAGTTAAAAATAATAATTAGAAAAAAGGATAGTTTCTCTTGGCCCAGTAATGAATTAATTGTGTACCATCTTTGTCTCGTGACAAAGCTGCTCTTCAAAGAATGGTAGGGGTTGGAAGTGACCTCTGGAGATCAGCAAGCTCCCAGGGAAGTGGTTGAATCCCCCACCTCTGAAGGTGTTCCAGTGAGGCAGAGATGTGGTGCTGAGGGCTATGGTTTAGCACCATCCCTGGTAGAGTCAGAGAACGTTTGGACTGGATGAACTGGAAGGTCTTTTGCAACCTTAATGATTCTATGAGTGTGTATTTGTGATCGTTCTGTATCATTATGCTTTTTAATGTGTTCCTTGTTCATTTCCTTCACTAACTCCTCTGAACAGACACTGAAGCAGAACCCCTGATTTTCAGCAGTTAGCTCTGCCTGTGAGGTGCCACATTAATTTGACTCTGGACTGCAGAGTGTGTGACTCTTGGAGAGGCAGGCTGTCTTCAGTGTGTCTCTTGAAAGGAAATGCTATTTGCTCAGCCGAAATCCAGTGGTGGAAAGCTGTCCAACAGACATAGACAGAAATTACTCCAACCTAAATCTGCACAGATAGCTTATAGAAACTCCTTCAGGAACTGCAGGTTTGAAGTCTGCCTGGACTGACATGTCCAAATGGTTTGGGTAACTGCTGGGGAGCAAAGAGATAATCTTGCACTCTTTGCATCTGTGTTTTACGAAGTAAAACCTATTTTGAATCAGATTGGAAAGATTTTTCTCTTTCCACCCATCTGTGCCAGAATCCAATTATAGCACACGTCCCTGTGATGGCAATAAATAATAGTTACAAGAGGAGCATGAGGAAAGGCAAAGCATGCTGCACTTTGCTGTTGCCAAATAAAGACCCTTTAATGAGGAGCCTGCTTGTTCTCCTTAAAATGACATTTCAAAGGTTTCCTTCCCCATTTATAACTTTAAAATTGGTATCATTCCAGTATCTTACTGCATCTGAAAATGAGCTAAACAAAGCTTTTTTTTTTTTTAAGTTCTAAATAAAATATCCAAAATGCATAAAGAATGAAATCCTGACCACTGCAAAGTCATTTGGAAAATTCTTTTGGTCTCCTGGTGAGGCTAGAATCTCACCCCAGGTGGCTCATCTCTTAGGCCATTCTGAATTGCATTTTGGAGCCCATTATATTTTTGTGTGGAGGAAGTCAGTGAGGCCTAGAGATTTTTTGATAGGTTTCTCATGGGTTTGTGTCAGAAAGGTCTAGAAGGATATGGCTGTTAAGGTGTTTGCTTTATTTTCCTGGAGTGTTGGTGGTGTTCTTTTGTTTTTAAGAGCTGCCTTTCTCTTATTTTTGCTGTGATTAAACCTAGGGTGCTAAACCCCACTCCCCTGCAGCCACAGCTCTCCAGGAATCAGTCAGATATTGCAGATGTGATTGAGTGTAGAATTTGGCTTTGGCTGTGGCAAGCCCCAAGGAAATCCTATAGCTGTGTGGGAAACATTGAACTTTTCTTGTGGGTATTTTTTTCCCCTCCCTCCATTCATTACTCCTCCTTTTTCCTGTTTGTGTTTTGGGATTCTGCAAAGAAGCCCAAGCCACGTTTCTTTTGATACAAGCCTGCAGGAGCACAGGCAGCTGGGGTTATGCCTCTCCAAAGAAATGAATGAGTGTTAAGTTCAGATGCCTCCAGGTGCTGGCATTAGCTGTGTTGCCTGTGTGTGTGAGCAGTAAAGGAAAATATCACACAGTTTTGTATTTCAGCCACCATAACTTCCAGTTGATTGAAAGATGAAAGCAAAAATAATAATAATAATGTGAATTTTTATATCAACCATAAAATTTTTACCAGGATTTATTGCTTTAGCCATCAAGAAGGGCATTGCAAGTGGTGAGTTTTCTCAGAGAAAGTCAGTGTTACAGCCCAGATAGATGCTGTGCTCCCTGCTCTTACTTGTATTACTTAGCCACTGCTGTCCTTCATGTTCTTAAGCTGTTCTGACTGATGATCGAAGTTCTTGCTGCCACAGATGAGCAGGGAGATGTACAGAGGTTGTACGTCAGCCGCAGCCTGCAGACCCCACATTTCCTACAGACTTTGGGAATTCTTCTCTCAGTGCTCTGGGAGCCACAATCCCTGTTTCTGTACACTTACAGAAGACACAAGCTTTTTACAGTCATCTGGTCCTGGACACGCAAACATGCAGTAAGCTTTCAAGTGCACAGATAACTTCAAAGCTTCTGGGTTCTGCTCTTATGCTCTCTTTGTAGTTTATGGTATTAAGGCAGGAGTGAGCTTAGTGCACTGTGGAACAGAAAAATGAAAGCACATACACAGCAACTTTGACTCCTACCTGTGTCTGATGCATATATCCCAACATTTCTGACCCTACTATCATAAAGTAGCTTTGGTTTTGATTTGGGTACTCTGCTCTGGCTTATTTGTAAAGATACTGAATTCTTATTCTCATGCTGATTTCCCCTACCCCTCCATACTACATTTTCAATCAACTGTGTCTTTCCCTTCTCTGCGCTCTCCACTCTGATCAAATTACCATATGGACAAAATTCAGCTGCAAGTTTTCTGACTTGCCCTGGGTCCTGGGAACATACCACCCTCATTTTGATCTCTCCAAATTAGCTTCCTGTACAATTTCCTGTCAAACATGAGTTTCATGAGATCTGTCCTTGAATGTGTGTGTGTGTTCATCCCTTCTCACTGCTGTCAGATTTTGGCTGCCTAACTAGCTGGAACATTTTCACCAAGCCTGCTTTTATAGGAGTAAATATGAATAAAGCTATTTATTTATTTGTTTGTTTTTGAAGTGCTAAGTCTCAGAAATGGATCTGAATTCGGGTTACCTCATGAGAATCCCAAGCAGGGATTTCTGATAGTCATATGTTTGCCTGAAGGAATCTTCACCCACTCCATACTCCTCTGGTATCTTGTGGATTACTTTTAATATATTTGTCATGACCTCAAATGCACAAATCTGCTTACATCTAGAAAGAAAGGGCAGGATTTGGTGGTTACTAGTGAAGATCATTTCAGGAAGAATTTTTATTTGCCTACTTCATGAGTGGCTATGGAGAAGACACTCAAGACTTTTAAAATGCAGATTTTTTTTTTTTTTCCTAAGAGATGCATTGTGAGGCTGTTTTGCCTGGCTGAGAGGGATTCTGCTGCAGGATAGCTGTATTTCAGCTTCCTCAGAGAGACACAAGTCAAGGAGTCTAAAATCAGTTTATTTCAAAACTTCCTCAGATTTGATCTTCACTAATTTCTTCTGGGTAATTCTAAAAATTAATGGTGTGTGTGCAGCAGGATTACAAGTGTAGATACAAGCTCTTAAAGATCTAATTCCTCACCAGTTGATTCCTGAACGGAACTATGTTCTCAAATGGACAGTTTGCAGGCCACGTGGCTAGTTCTAGGTCTGCTTCTGACACAGGACAGTTTCTGTTGACTGCAAGAAGCATTTCCAGATAATAAAAAGTAGGAAGACTGTCTGCCTTTTTAATACTTCCCTGAAAACACTAATTAGGGAAAGTAGTAGATAAATGTAATTTGCTTTTATGCAATGTTTGTAGGGTAACTTCTCACAGCTCAGATGATTTGTTAACACTGAACTTCTTGTGCAATTAGGTAGTACTAAGAAGCAGTGGCTGGTGCCCAGTGTCTTAGAGGATAAGTTTGCACTGGTTTTATTTAAGTTAAAAGAACATTTTGTACCACAGATGGGAAACGTCAGGGTAAATGTGAGCTGAAAGAACAGCTCCTCAAAGCAGAGTACTTGTAGCAAACTGCTGGATGTTGTATGATCGTATGTGTTATGAGGCAGTATATTCAAACATTCCAGGAAACAATTATTATTTAGGGAACCTGTTCCTCACTGACTTGCAGAGCAGAGTCATTTCCCAAGTATACTCCACTCAGGAAGCAATCCTAGGTAGTTTAAATGAATTTGTAGTTTATTTGAGGAAGAAGCAAATCAAATAATTGAAAGCAATGCTGATCAGACTTGTGTGTTTACAGTCAAGGAAAGGGCAGATAGCAACTGTGGAAAGGCTGCTGCCTTGGAGAAGTGAATCCTGATGTGAAGCAAGTGAGGGTTTTATTTGCTCTATAAACATCAGTGCACAGTACTTTTCTTTAGTTCTTTGTTCTGCCTTCTAATTCTTTCTTCCTTCCTCTACTTCAGAGAGAAACTTTGATACGATTTCAACTGAAGCACAACATTTCTTGTAAATCCAAGACTGTAATTATTAGCAAATAACCCAAGATTTTGCTCAGATGTAGTAGATGTGTAGACAATGAGCAAGGAGAGCAATATGCTTTTCTGAGAACTGGAACATAAAATTCATATGAGCTCATGATGGATAGACCTCTATTCTCAGGAGATGCTCTCTGCTGTAGTGGGAACCCATGACTGCTTTCTCAAGTGTTGGCCACGTGCCCAGCAGGAAAATCAGCTTTTTAACTATTGCATGCTGTGTTCATTTGCAAATCATCACAATACCTGGTTGCAAATGTAGAGCAGGAGAACATCTGCTGCATAGTCCTGCAGGTGGAGACTTCCTTACCTTACACATCTCTGAACTGACTCTCGATCAGCTATTACTTTTCTGCGCTGTCACTGTAGTTAAAGCTTCTTGGAAAACATAAAGGGGAAGGATGTGTTGAGAAAATACAGTAGCCTGAAAATCCAAAGCACCTCTGGAAGTTCCTGCTGAAAATCAGGCAGCTGAACAAAGTGATGTTTCTGTGAGGTGGTTGGTTTTAAAAGGTTAGAAAGCTGGGCAATACGTTCCTATAAAGCCTACTTTGTCACTTTGTTCCTTTGTGAATATTCAGCACCAGCTTGCAAAACATGAGCCGTAGTTGTTGCTCGAGAGAAGTCAATGGCTCTAATGAGTTGCTTCAGTGACCCTTCAATAATGTGGTCTGATTTGATCTCAAAGATCAAAGGTTTCATTGCTTCCAGAAGACTGAAACCCCTTTTGCTGGTGCAGCAGCAGCCCTCCGTGCAGCTTTCAGCAAGCTCATTTGACTTCGGCGTCAGGTCTGGCACTTCAGCGTCCCTGTTCCTTGGTGTACTGGCAGTGTGTTGCGCTGGCCAGGCTCCAGCTCCTTCTCTTGCATGGCTGCCACAGCAGCAGCTGCACAGACTGTGCCATCTACCTGCCAGCTTTCTCCTAGGTTCTTTCTGTCCACGTTGCCTCTTTTCTTGACTTTTTTTTTTTTCTTCCCACCCCTTCCCTTAATCTTCACTAACTAAACCTAGTTTTAAATCTGCAGAATAACAGATCAGTCCTGTTACCCTTTACTGTGCATGGTTGTGGTTAAGCCTGGAGAAGATAATTTTCTTAAGGGACACTGCAGCAGATGCAAAAAGGTTGTGCTTTGTACACTCTTGTGACTTCTTTGGTAGTTTTTGAAATAGTGAAGCCATCTGTGCCTCTGATGTATCAGCGTGGGTTGATACAAGTAAGATTTCCACCTCTCTGACTCCAGTGCACCTTTTCTTACAGTACAATGCAAGGTGAGTTAAAAACTTGATTTGAGCATCAGTGGACTTGTATTTCTGTGAATTTGGATGAATACCTACCTCTCAATGTATTTATGGAACATAAAACTTAAACTTCCCACTGAAATTATTTAAAACAGTATCCAGTTTATCTTTGGACTTAAGTAAGAATAAAGGAAGAGAGAGGAGACCGAAGAAGCCTTTTGCCTTGGCTAGAGATGCCCTTGTGGGATGGAACAGACTGTCCTCTAACACAGTTCTCCAAGCACCAGTCAGCTTCTTTGGTTCCATGTTGTTCCCAACTCAGTTTGGGCTGTCATCTGGATCTAAATCTAATCCTGTCCTTTAAGTTCCCCTAAGTTTTGAAACAAGAGGGAATTTTGGCAAGAGCTACTCTTGGCAACCCAACAACAGCGCAGCAGTAGCTTGTGGTCAGTTCTGTATCTGCTGGGCTGTGTGGAAAGGCACATCCAGGCCTGCTCCGGGAAATCTCAGATGGATCTTTTAAAGCAATTGATTGTTGGGTTTGGTTTGGTCCAGTGCTTTTTTGGTCTGTTTGGTGGTGATTTCTGTTTGGGGTTGGGTTTTGTTTTGTTTTGTTTTTTTTCCCAACTTGGCTGAGGCAGACTCAGAAGTTGGCTGTTGTGCTTTCTGGTTCACCATTCAGTGAAGATGTTACTGGATGTACTTCTGAAATCAGTGGGGCAGGGAAAGAGATTTTCTATTTCTACCTTTCCTTGTCTGACACAGGGAGTCTGGCTGCCAGTACTGAGGCCTGAGCATATCTGCTCAAAGGTTCTGATGTTGGCTTGTTCTTTACCTGCAGGGCAAATTTGTTGTCTTGGTTCCAGGCCACTGGGCTGGTTTGGTTTGCTTTTAGAAAGAAAATGTGAGCAAAATCACAGAATCATTTTGATTGGAAAAAGGGATCTTGAATGTCCCTTCCAGCTCAAGCTATTCTATGAATCTCTTCTGATATATCTTCCTAGGGAATGTGACATTTAATCCCTCATGCCAGGCTACTTTGGCTTCGAGTGCCTTGGATCTCTTCTGTAACTGCTGAGGAGCATTGGCACAAGCCTACGTGCTACACTCAGATAATGCCCACAGCTGTTTGAGTGGGAACAAAACCTCAGCTGGAGTGAGGGTGAGTTCTGGCTTCTCTCCTACAAGCCAAAGACATCATGAGTATTGTGGTTATGTGTGGCCTTAAACACAGACAGACCTGAATTTCCCCTGCTGTGGTTCACAGCCCCAGCTGACCCAGTGCAGCCATGCCAGCAGGCATGCTTTTGCTTCTGCTTTGGTGTGAATCTGTCCCTGCTGCTGTGCTCACTGACTGGCCCTGTGGCTGCACTCCGGGGCAGAGCAGTTTTGCTGAATTAGGCTATTCCTTTAGTACAGCTCTCTCCTGTTTGTTGTCTGGGATGATTTGGGGCTCGTTTTTTTCTTTCTCTTCAGTTCCACCATTTTATTAGGGCTGGCCAAAACCAAGGGGCTGAGACTCAGTTTGAGTGTGGCAAAGCTGCTTCTGAGGGCTGTTTCTCTGCCCTCAACTAGCAACAAGAACCTTGGTGCACGGTTTCCTGCCATCCATCTCACAAGTACAGCTCTGGACCAGTTGCCCTTTGCTCACAGTAGCCATGGAGAGAAATGTCCTCTTGATACTGTTGCACGTAAGGAGCTGGGCCTCCAGATGTTTCCTGCTTTGTGTTTCAGCGATCTTTTCCCATGCCGTTCAACGTTTTTAGTAGGCATTTGGGAGGCAAGCAAGTGGTGTGATAAGCAAACAAGTGCTAAAAGACCACGGTTGAATGCCATCTTCTGCACACAGCTTAAACAGCACCATGTCCCTTGTGTTCTTCTGGAGCTGCTAAAACACAGCTGGCAAAAGCAGAGCTCAGGCAAATCAGAGATGATGGTGTAGAAGAAAATGCTTTTTGTGGCTTGCCATTTCTGCTCGATGAGCTCTTTGGGTCCTTTCTAACCCCTGACATCCTGTGAGCCTGTGACTGAGTTACTGCATTGCTGATGCTGTTGTTCCAGACTCTTCCATTAATAATAGCAAGGATGTATGGTCATAAGTAAAGCACAGATCATCTTTCTTTGCTGTCATGCTGAGTGAGGTAGTTGAGCTGTAGTTCTTAGGTGGGATTTTCTTTGGTTGATTTGTTCAGTGCCTTGGAGAACCTTGCAAGTGAAGTGTGAAGGCATATGGCCTACAGGAGAACAAGAAATGCTGGCCAAATGCTGTGGGGAGTCTTGTGACACACCTAAAAGATGTATGTATCAGGCCTCAAGGAACTTTTTTAGCTGGATAAGAACTGGCTTTCAGAGGTTTCACATTTCATTTTTCTGTGCCAAGTGTGTATGGGAGAAGCCTTACAAGGTCAAGAGAAAATAAGCAAAAGTCAATGACAGACTCGTAAGACAAATAGTAACATCTGGTAAATGACTTCCTTCTACATTTGTAGAGCTCTTGTTTACTGCAGTGAATGTGAAATGTTTTTCTTGGCAGGATTATAGGCTTAAAGTCCATCAGTCTGGGAATAAAATTCATACAGGTTTATAGTACTGCTAATAGTAACAAATTGCATTTAAAACCTGTATGTAGTTAACATCACTGCTTGGTGATTTTAAAAAATGCTTTTAAAATAAGTAGGGTTTGTTCTGTGTATTTTATGCACTTTGAGAGGCATTTTGCTGCTTTATGCTGCCACAGGTAGTGCTGTGGTTGTGCCTTCTGTCCAGTGATTGTCATATAAAGCTCTTTTTGCTAATTAAAGCTCCACATTCTGAAGCAGAGAAGCAATACCACAAGGTAGTTAAACTCTGCTAGTGATGTAGGCTGAGGCACAAGTCAAGTTTTGGTATGTTCTATGTCACAGGGCTCCCCAAAGGCAAAAATCTGCTGAAGGGTAGGTAAAAGAGGCAGAGCTGATCTGGTTTGTTGAATTTCTGTGATGGCTTCCAGGTGATCCCACACTGCTGTTCCTCTGATGCAATTTAAGAAAGATGTTGAGGTGCTTGAACGTGCCTAGAGGAGGGCAGCAAGGCTGGTGAGGGGCCTGGAGCACAGCCCTGTGAGGAGAGGCTGAGGGAGCTGGAGAAGAGGAGGCTCAGGGCAGACCTCATTGCTCTCTACAGCTACCTGAAGGGAGGTTGTAGCCAGGTGGGGTTGGGCTCTTCTCCCAGGAAACCAGGGACAGAACAAGAGGACACAGCCTCAAGCTGTGCCAGGACAGGTTCAGACTGGATGTTAGGACTAAGTTCTTCACAGAGAGAGTGACTGGCATTGGAATGGGCTGTCCAGGGAGGTGGTGGAGTCCCCATCCCTGGAGGTGTTTAAGTGCATGAGGCACTTAGTGCCGTGGGTTAGTTAATGAGAATGGTTAGGTGATAAGTTGGACTGGATGATCTTAGAGGTCATTTCCAACATGTTTAATTCTGTGAATATTCAGGGAGAAATGGGCATGCAAATAGCTTAATTTCTATGAGAATTGTTTTCCCAGATGATTTGATGAGAAAAAAAAGTACAGATTGTATAACTTTTGATAGCATGGGTATAGCAAACAAACAACCTGCCCCTTTGGCCTCTCTCCATCTTCTCTTCTAGGACTCCAATTCTGCCGAGGTTAAAAAGCCAGCAGGGACAGCTGGGCTCCTAAAACACAAGTTGCAAAGGTTTTTTTTCAGTTGTAGGAGTACTCCATTGAATTAATGTAATCATTTAAGGTTTTGTTCTGTGGTAATTAATGTTCCTGTGGTATTTTGCATTGCTTGGACTTTGTTCCGTGCATAATAGTTTAACTGGAACAACAGAAATGAGCTCTTCTGAGATCAGGACGCTTGGATCAAATGAAAATTGGGAAGTCCCCAGGACTAGCTGCTTCATAGACAAAACTCTCTGTGGTAGTTTAATCTCAGATGCCTTGTAAAATGTTCTTAGTGCTTTCAGAAGTTGTAACTGTATTATTATGTAAAGCCTGGAAGCTAGGCAAATGAAGATGTCTTTATGCTTGCAGGAAACAGAAGAAGGTTGCAAGAGAAAAGAAGGGTGTTAATGTGAAACCCGTGCTGCAGAAGTGTCCATGGTTCATTTCTGGAGTAGTTCTGCCTGTGATTTGGCAATAGATGTGTACCTGGTATCAAGTCCTGGTCGCATTGCTTGAGAAATCAGGCTGGTTTTTGGAGAACAAAATGTGCCTGTGTTGGCAAAACTCCTGTCCATTGCCTGCAGATTATTTGCCAGTTGGTTTCCATGCCAGCACAGCAGCCTGGCTGCATGGGCCTGAACACAGTCTCTCCTGATTTAAACTTGTTGTGGAGCCCTTTGCATTTGTATTTATAACTAACTCTGTGTATGGTCCTTGACAAAAGCAGGAAACCCCAGTCTGGGTGACAATCAGAGTGAACTTCTCGGTTGTCCTTGTAATGAGGGACAGTTGTGTTTTGCTACCATCTCTGAGTATTGTGCTCATCACCACTGCATCACTGCCCTCTGGATTTCACCAGCCATGTGTCAGCAGCTGTAGGAGCCAATTCCTTGCCCTTTGTAAATCAGGCCAAGGGGGAGGTCTTGGGAGCAGAGAGCCATAATGGACCACAAAAGCCTGCGAGCAATTATTTCTAGCTAATCAAACAGAAGGAGCAGGAAGCCAGGTTTATTTATGGTAGGGATGTCTGCTGAGAAACCTACAGTTTTTATTTACTACTTCCAACGCAGATTACTGGAAAGTGAACAAAATAAAAGCTCTGTACTAGCTGAAAACAAGGACAGTTTATAAGTCAGAAGGAAGGAAGAGAAATCTACCATGTGTTTCCAAGGTGCAACCTCATTATTTCAGATCTGCTTTCTGAATAGCATGTATTGCCATGGGTTTGGTTTGCTTTAGGATGGTAATGTTATGAAAATGATTGGGATGGCAAAATGACTGTTTCAAGGTGAGTCAATTTATTTTGAAAGGTTAGAGTGAATGAAGTTTTAAGGTGTAGACTAAAGCAAATTATTTATAGCCTGGATTCAGGCCAGTGCAGTGCTGTATCAGCCCCTGGCTAGCTTAGGGGCAAATTTCACCTTAAGCAGGAAAGAACTTTATTGCTCTGCATAGAAGATGCCCAAAGCTACCCCACTTGAGGGAACAGAGAGCACTACCTTCCTAGATTCTCCTATTCTTTCCCACCCTGCTACCATCTTTTTCCCTTTGGGGATGCTAGAGGGGACAATTCCTCCCTGGCACTGCAGCAGAAGTGTCCCATCCATTTGTGTAACTGTTTGGTCCCCGAGCAGATACTGTGTGGCTTGCTCTTGGTATCCACCTGTCCATTACCACTGTCGCACTCTGGCTCTGCACCTGCTATCAGCTGCTAGCAAATGGAGCCTATTTAGAGTGCTAGCAAAACTGAAGCTCAGGCTGTTGTTACCAAGGGCAAAGCGCTGCTGGGCTTGCTGTAAAATCTGTGCCCTAGATTTCTTCATAACAATCTCTGCAGTGTGTGTTGTGTATTTATTTGGTGGGTCATGCTAGGGGGAGTTACGTTACATTAGATATTTAGGAAGGGTCTTGAGAATAAGTCTCAGCAGCAGCTGAGGGAACTGGAGTTGTGTAGTCTGGAGAAAAGAAGGCTGAGGGAAGACCTCCTTGCTTCCTGAAAGGAAGTTGCAGCCAAGTGGTGCTGGCCTCTTCTCCCTAGTGGCAGCAATGGTTGGACTTGATGATTCTAGAGGCCTTTTCCAGCCACAGTGATTCTGTGTGAGTATGGTGATGCTTCCTCTCTACTCGACACTGCTGGGGCCACACCTGGAGGGATGTGCACTGTTCTCCAGTCCAAGAGATAGAACTACTGGGAGGAGTCCAGTGAAGGGCCACTAAGATAACTGAGAGACTGTCATACAAGGAGAGACTGAAAGGGCAGGGACTGTTCTGCTCAGAAGACAAAGCTGTTAGCAATGTGTATGAATACCTAAAAGGAGAGGGCAAAGCAGATAGAGCTGGGCTCTTCTCAGTGGTGCTCAGGACCAGCACAAGAGGCAGAGAGTGTGAACTGAAGCACAGGAGATGCTCTCTCAACAGCAGAGAACACTTTTCTGCTGTAAGGGTGACTGAGTACTGCCACTTACTGCCCAGAAAGGCTGTGGAGTCTCCATCTTTAGAGATACTTGAAAACCATCTGGACATGGTACTGTGCTGCTGGCTCTAGATGGCCCTGCTGGAGCAGGTGGAGTGGACCAGATGATATCCAAAAGTCCATTTCAACCTCAATCAGTCTCTGATTCTGCTGAGTGTGAGAATTTAAGCCACACACATTAAAGAGCATCTTTCCAAACTCCTTGAAGCTCAATGCTACTTAGAAATCTAGGCTGAACCCCACTCCACACTCCTTGGAATAGGAAAGATTCTCCCTGGCAAATCAGAAGAGCTGTTTTTGTCGCCTCTCCTGTGACCATCTGTTCACACTACTTAATTTAATCCATATTAATGAAGACTTGACTCCGAAAATATTTGACAGATCTCCACCAAGCAGTCAATCATAGCCTGAAATAACTCCTGAGAAGCACTAGAATGTCTTGGCCCAGCTATCAGACATATCTGGACACACTGAACAATGGTTCAAAGGTTCATGGTGCATAACTGTGATTCTAACATAGGAAGACTGTCTGCCCAGATTATTAAAGGATATAAAAATGAAGCCATCTGTTTATTAGGCTTGCAGGTCACTTCCCACTTGGGAGTTCGTGGGGGTAAATGCTGTGAAGCATGGAATGGTGCCTCCTGTACTTGAATTGAAGAAGGAATACTGCTGTTTCTGACATGGGGCTGCAGCTGAAGGCAAGGGAGGAAATCATCCCTTTGGGTGAAAAAAGCTCAGGAAGGAGAACCCTGAGTGAGCAGTGGAGATGGCCTTCTGAATAAGTACAAATATTAACAGCAAACTGGAGCTTCAGAAGATGATGTGTTATTCTCTAAGTCAGGTACAGCACAGGAATGAAAAGCTCCTGAGCCTTTCTTGTAGATCTTTGGTAAGGCTTCTGTAATGCTCTGCATTTTTGTCTGATAAATGCATCATGGACCCCTCCTTCTCCCTGCTGATCAGATACACTGGGACAGTGAAAGCAATTCAGTGTCTCTTTGGTGGCACATTATGCTCTGTGTCTCTCTGGGTTAGACAGAACCACACTGCTTTGGTGACAGTAAATGCTGTGTGTTTGTGCCTGGGCTGTTTGCTGTGGGCTTCTGAAAGCTGTTGGACTCCCAATCACAGAATTAAGCAGGTTGGAAAAGACCTCTAGGATCATCATCACCTCCCTGGGCGCCCATTCCAATGACAATTACTCTTGCTGTGTAGAACTTCTTCCTTACATCCAGCCTGAGCCTGCTCTGACACAGCTTGGGGCCGTGTCCTCTTGCCAATGAGCTCTGCCCTGAGCCTCCTCTTCTGCAGGCTGCACATCCCCAGCTCCCTCAGCCTCTCCTCATAGGGCTGTGCTCCAGGCTCCGTACCAGCCTTTGTGCCCTTCTCTGGACACCTTCCAGCACCTCAACATCTTTCTTAAATTGAGGGGCCCAGAACTGGACACAGAACTCAAGGTGTGGCCTAAAAAAAAAAAAAAAACAGACCAACATATAAGCAGGGCTCGATCCTCAAAACGTGAAGAGTTCTTTTGGATATAGCCTGTGAGAAACCTTTTGCCTACAATATGTGTATGAAGGGTTAACAGTTGGATTTAATGTATAAACACAGGCCATATGGTCTAGAAGGGAGATCAGCCTGCACTGCTGTACTCTTGGGCATTGGCCTCCTTACAGAGCAGCTGAAAAAAAGGGCAGTAAAAAGGTAACTGCACAAATAATCTGAAGAGATACCTGTGGCATTGAATGGCTTTTCCAGGGGTCTTGCTGGTGTCTGAGATTAGGTCAACGGCTTTTATGGAAGCTGTTGAAGAAACTGCACTGGCTCCAGCCACAACAGAGATTTTTGTAGCCCTCAGAGACAGAATCAGGGAGTTTCTCTAATTCTTTTCTCATTTTCACAGGCAGGAAGAGGTGGGACAGTGTTGCCTATTGCCTCCTGCACTGCTGGCAAACAAAAAGCTAAGTTAACATTGCAGCCTGGCTTTCCCTTTCCCCTTTAAAAAGTTTGCTTAAAAGACTAAGATCAAGAGCTTTGCAGAGAGATCAAGAATTAATGACTCTTGTGTAAGTCACACATCCTGTGCCAAACAATCTACGTCCTGGCTGAGATGATGAGTACAGAGACAAAATCTGACAGGGAGCGTGTCATGGGAGTAGCAACTGTACAGGAACAAGTATTGGGAATGACTTCTTACAAGGAAAACAAAAGAAGATTAGGGATTCAGAAAAAGATGTGACCAAGATGTCCATAAAAATGAGAGCTGACTGGTCTGACAAGTTCTACTGTCTTTCTGGCAGTCCCTTGTGCCAGAGACAGAGATCCTCTTATGCAGCGATTCCCTTGAGCTTCTCCTACTTATCTGTCTTTTAATCATAGTGAAGACTTCAGGCCTTTTGATCCTCTATTGCAGATGAGGAATAGCTGCGATGAGGGGAATTGTCTACTCCATGCCAGCCAAGGTTGAGGCATAGGTAAGGGAAAACAGATGCAGGGAGCTCTTTGTTTTAGCTTTTTCTCTGTGCACTGTAGGAACAGAGAGTGCTTGCTTCTAGGGAAACCAGCCTGGGTTAGTAGTCAGGCAGTGGAACAAGGGTTGCTGCAGCATGTAGGTAGACTCAAAGGATGTCTAGGCCGTGACACGTGGAGTCTCCACAAGGGAGAAGGGTGGTAGACCCTGATCTTGTGTGTAAAACTTTTTAAAGCTGTGTTTAAACAAACTCTTCATAGCCTGTGTCAGAAATATTTTACGAGTTTTATATTTGTCTGTACAGAGGAGTTGTGCCAGGTCAAAATCCTCTGCCTGAACTCCTACTATGGAAATTTCTGCATCAGGCCTTAAGTTAAAACTGAGGTTAAATCAAAATCACACCTGCCTATGACTTGGAATAAGAACCACAAGTGCTGCAGTATCACAGGAGCTTTGCTAGTGCACTTAAAACATCTAGGACATAAAGAACAGCTATAAGTGTTACAGTTATAAGGCATCCCCTCCAAATGGAAGGGTCAGTAAACAGTTTTTTGGCTCCGTAAATGCCAATTTAAAACAGATGGCAAGAACTAGCACGAAGAACTTTGAATATTTCTGCACCAGAGTGTCCATGATTGTATTGTTGTATTCCTTTCAGCGTGAATTGCAAGACTGGGCACAGTCTAAGTGACATACTCTGATGTGGCCAGGTGTCTTCCTCCTGCCTCCTCTGTCTCTTTTATCCTCTCTGGAATGGGCACAGGTTCTGAAGAGGTTACAGATCCCTTTGCAGCCCTTCCCAGGGAGATGAAATTCTCTCAAGCAGAAGTCATCCCACAGCTATCTGCAGATACCTAAATCCTTTTGCAAATCCCATGATAGCTTTGTCAGGAGACAAAGTCATATTTTGTGTCAGGAAGAGAGATTATTCCAGCTGTGTCACAGGGGTTGTCACTAAGGTACCCAGCTCCCAGCCAAACTTAGCTCACTCTGCTGGGTTGGGGCAGACAGGGGAGGCAGAGCTGGTGTTTGACAGCCTGTGCCAGGGGGTGTCCAGGCACTCCGCTGTGCCTTATCGCTCACCTATGCCAGCCAAGTCTTTTCTGTGTCAGGAAAAGGTGCTCCAACACGAGCTGGCTGCCAGTGTTTGACAAGGGAGTGGTTTGGGGAGGGGACTGGCTGGTAAGCAGGAGATGTGGAAAAATGTGTACCTGCAGCTCTGATGCTTGCTCTGGCTATGGTGAAGGAATTCTTTGTGGTGCTGCTAATGAAGCACAGGGCTCAGGCAGCTGGGTAAAGCCTAGGCTGTAGTGCTTCTTACCACTGGAAACATTTTTGAAGATTAAGATAGGGAAGGGAGGAAATTACTGGAACATATTTGCGACTTTCCTCTTGCTGGTTTGTTTGGTTTTTTTTCTGTTGAGTGTCAGAGAGCTTTTGGAGGCTGAGTAGCAACCTGCTTTTCTCAACTTTCCCCACTGCTGCCTGACTTAGCAAATGGCCCTGCAGGCCTTCAGTCTTTTTATGTGTTCACTGATGGTCAGCACCTCTTGCTCTTACAAAGACTTGACATGGCTTAAGGCTGCCTCAGTTGTGAGCTTCACAAACACAGGTTAGCTTTGCTGTAGCTTCGATGCCAGAAAATAAATACACATGCACTTAAAATCCAGTGGTAAGTCAGACAAAGTCTTCCTGGGGTTTTTAGTTCAATCACTGCAGCCCTGCTCAACTGGGGAGCCTAGAGAACAAGTCAAGAGTAGAAGGAAGAGTCCTGCCTGCCTTTCATGTAGAGAAGCCTGACTTCTTCATCCTCTTCAAGGCAACAGAATGTCAAGTCAGGTTGTGTTGCCTAAGGCTGCTATGCAGTGAGGGAATTTAAATGTAACCTCCACATACAGAACAAGGAAGTCCCTTAATTCATTCAATATTTTATTAGAATTCTCTTAATGCTGGTCTTATTCCTAAAGGTAAACATCTCAGAGGCTTTTCAAAGCCTGTATTTCATTATTTAATAAGCTGTTTTCAGTAACACAATTCCCAGGGCCTGAGCTGGTAACGAAGTCCACAGGCTGGAAATATCAGCAGTCCAGGAACTGTTAAATAATTAAGCCATCGGTGCCTGGAAGTGTTAGGGCTTGTATCACTCATATTTTATTTTCACCAACTGCTGGGGAAAAAAATGTGTCCTGGAAAAGACTTCCTTACTAGCTGTTTGTAAGGACAATATGGCTTTTGTCTCCACTGGCATGGGTCTGGAACTCTTTTGCTGTTGGTTTGGACACAGAGCGCTTAGCAGTGAACCTGTACGTACCTGGTTCTTGGTACAGAGCAGTTTTACCTCCGTGTAACAGAGGTCTCCCATCTTCTGGGTTCACTGGAAATCCCTGCCCCCATGCAGGGGCTAACTCCACTTATGTGACAGTCTTATGGCAAAAAATTTCTGGGAATAGCCATTGGCTGGAACATGCGGGATGGTGTCTGGCTGTGGAATACTGCAGCCCTACCCCAGCTATGTGTGCATCGGTGTCTGTACACAAGGATTTATTTGCATTTGTGCTGTCTCTCAAATGTGGGAAATTCTCTGAAGGGGACCGGAGGTTAAGTATTCAGACGACTCATTGACATCTTGGACACTGAGGTGGAAGTGAGATCATTTTGGATGCACGGGATGTGACATACGCTGCTGCCTGATTTCAGGCAGATGGAGGCAGGTCAGTATGCTGAGGAAGCTCCTCATCTGGCAGTGATACACATCATGATTTTTCCTCATCACAGACACTAAATAGGACTGATTTTATCATAAGCCTGGTCTTAAACACTTCCAGGGATGAGGCATGCACACAGTCTCTGGGCAGCCCATCCCAGTGTCTCACCATCCTTGCACTGCTAAATGGAATTCTGCACTTACTAATTTGGGTTTCACAAGACAGGAAGTGAAATAATAGAAGCCTTAAGATTAGAAAAAGACCTCTCAGATCAAGTCCAACCATCCACCCAACATCACCATGCCAACTAAACCATGTTTCCAAATGCCATATCCGTAGGTGATTTAGACACCTTCAGGAACGGTGGCTTCACCACCCCCTGGACAGCCTGCTGGGATGGACTGCCTCCAATGCTGCCGCTGCTGCTGCACACGACAGTGGGACAGTGCTGCCTTCCTGTGTCCATCACCAAACACAGGTATTAAGCTTAGATCTGGAAATAAGTGGTTAGAACTTGATGATGTTGTTGTGTCCATCTGTTTACTTTGGCCTTTTGAAACACTTTGGGACTCTTGTGATCTGTAATGGGAACTGTCTGCATTCCCGTCAGAGTTTGTGCTGTGTTTACAAGCTCAGGCTATACTGACAGTGTTACTAAGGAGGAACCAGCTCTTGGCAACACAGGAAGCTTTAGCAACTTCATAGATGTATGCACAAAATTTAAACACACCAGCACTTCACATTTTCAGTCCTTTCTTTTCAAATTACAAAATACTGAAATTGAGGTAACCTCTACAGCCACTTAGATCCCTCTGTCTCCTGTGTGTTATAAAATAGTTGGTAGTTTTGGCTGTTGGCATGAAAATATGCAGCTTTGAGGAGAACAAAGTACCTCAAACATCTGAAAAATTACAAAAACATGAAGCTTTCATTTCAGCTTACCAAATATTATTGAAATAGCTTTTTCTCTTGGCTGGGACTGACTGGTCTGATTTACTGCCTTGTCTTTAACTTCATGTTGCCATCCTGTTGTTTGTGAACTGGGAGAAGAATGCAGAGATACTCATGATTAGTCAACAGCCTGTGAATTAAGTAAGCTGTGATTGTTTTCTGTAATGGTAGAGAGCAGGGTTAAGGAACAGCTTAATTTATTTTTTGTAATCTTTGTCTTCGCCACTAAGGTTTCATAAAGATGCTGTAATATAATTGTATTTGGTTCCAGTTCGGTGTCATGGTTGCTTTGAGTGATTCCACTTGCTGAAACAGGCAGTTTCTGCTCCAGAGTTAGCAGTGTAAATGTCAAAGTGTTGGGGCTTTTGGTTAGGTTTTGGGTTTCTTTTAAGAAAAGCTGCTCGTTGGAGACCATTCCCTTTGTGCAGTGATCCATTTAGTGCTAAAACTTGCTGCTTTGGCTTAAGTAATTCAATACTGCAGCAGTGAGCAATAGAACATAAAACCAACTGCATGACACAGCAAATAGCTTTTGATTTAATGTGAATGTTAGATGCCTGGCACTTACCTCAGACCTAGAGGATTCTGGGTTTAATTCAGTGCTGTGCAGTGTGAGACCAGGATTTGTGTGCAGGGATGTGTTTTTCTGATGTCTTTGTCATCAGACAAAGACTTCATGTAGCTGAGGATGTGTCTGACTACTGCAGATGACCTCTAGAGCTCCCTTCCACCCATTGCTTTCTATGATCCTATGACACCGTGTCCTTTAGTTCTTCAGATGACCTCTTTGAACTTCAAGTGCATATTTCAAACCACCAAGACAAATGACAGGATGGAAACTTGTGGCATACTGATTTTATTTGAGGCTGGTACTTCATCATCTTGCTCTTTAAATAACATGAGGGTTTTCTGGTTTGCTTTCCACAATTGCCAAAGAGCTGTGCCCCACTCACCTCCCTAAAATAAATCAAACCAGTTCTTTGTGTGCACTGTGCTAGAACCACAGCAGATGACTGACTTTAATGACATCTGAGCCATTAGAGGAGAAGTAGCATTAGTGCTAAGGGGGAAAGATTATTTCCTGTCATAGAATGCACTGGGGTGAAAGGGACATTTAACATAAGTCAGTAGTGTACGTTTTATGCTGCTTTTCATGATGAGATTCTGCTGGCCAGATTCTCATCTCAGGTGGGATTATGCAGAGCGACTGTGCTGGAGCAGCTCAGGTGAAATCACAGAAACATGTAGGTGGGCAAAGCCCCTTCAGGATCACCAAGTCCAACCTACAATCCTACTCTACAAGATTCACCTTAAACCATACCCCAAGCACCACATCCAAAGAACCCTTAAACACACCCAGGGTGGGTGACTCCACCACCTCCCTGGGCAGCTCATTCCAGTCCCTGACCACCCTTCTCCCTGAAAAACTTTTTCCTAATATCCAGTCTAAACCTGCCCAGCCACAGCTTGAGGCCATCCCCTCTTGTTCTGTCTCCAATAACCTGTGAGAAGAACCTAGCAGCAGCCTCTCCACAATGTCCCTTCAGATAATTGTAGAGAATGTACAGCACTGGAGAAAACTCCCAACCATCTTCACATGCCTATTCAGGCAATTCAGAACTCAAGATGGATATTTGACCCAAGCATTTCTATTTAATCTAGCACCCTCTCCTCTTGACCTAATAGAGCTGTGAAGAGAGCTTTGGGCCAACACTGTCCTTCAGATGCTGCAAGAAATATGACAGTATAGGTGGTAAGGGAGCAGGGGAGAGGTAGATGATGAATTAAACAGGTGCCTTGCCCTGAGCTAAATGGAAGTATATTCTGAACTGTGTCCTCAGTTTGCAGCTTTTGGAGCCTGTCCTGATTAGGTCTAAGCAATCTTACTGGATTATTGTGCTGGAATTATGGCATTGGAGATTTTAAAATTATTGTTAGGCTTTTTAGCTCAGCCAACCCATACCATAATGAACAGCAAACGCTGTCAGCCTCTCTGTGGCACATCTACTTCTGTCTGGTTGACAGGTTTTCTGCATATTCTGGAAAAGGAACCAAATTACAAATGACAACCTACAGCATTCCCCTTTGCATTAGTTTGAATGAATTAAGCAGGTTACAGAACTGTGTTTCCTGCTGGCTTTTTGGTTGAGGGAAAATGATTGGTTTTGCCAGATCCTTGAGTTCTTTTGAATCAGGCATGGGGCCTCAGCAAATCCACCTCACTTCAGGGAGAGGTTAAAGAATTCGCCAGGTCCTAGAGGGTCTTTTGCTGGATCAGGCCAATGGTGGACATAACAGGAATGCAAATTACGGCCATTATACAATTTTAATAAATATGATTCAAATAAGACTGTTCCTGCATCCTGTCCAACAGAAAAAAATCCAGTAAGATCAAGCCAACTGCTGAACAGCAATGCCAGCAGCTGGGATGAATTATAATTCATTCTGGGTGATAACTATATGACCTAAAGGGAAAGGAAACTTCAAGCGATGTAATTAGGGTGGGGAAAGCTGCCATTAGTATGAACTATGGGCTGAGCAGGGAAGTTCCAGGTGTAGGAAGTTATGTTTCCAAATCTGCAGTTGTTCTAAACCAAGCTAGAAATGCATACAGCAATGATGCAGCAACTCCTGCAAATGGGGAGGGTCTGCAGGAAAGGGCAGCTCCTTGATAAGTACTTACCCAGGGAAAATTCAGAGCAACTGTTTCATTTCATATACAGAGAAGTGCTAAGCACCTAAGACAACCATTTCATTGTTAGGACAACATTCTTGCCTACACGGGACTGCCAGACAGGTTTATGTTTTCACATGATTGAAGGATGTCTTTAGCTTAAGACTTCTGAGCCATCCCCAAAGCTGGGGGTGGTTTGGACATCCTGCCTTTCCTAAGCCTCATCTGCTCTCTCATGACTGACTCCTTACATACCCATTGAATGTTGTCTATCTCCTTGTTGCTGGTCTTGTTCCTTCCTCAGCACGGACTGTGCTGCCAAGTGCACAGACCTCAAGATCTCAGAGCTAGAGAGTACTTGCCCTGATCCTGTGAGAAGAGATGAATTTGTGGTCAAGTGTTGAGTGTTAGACTAAGCATGAAGGGCCTGATCCTTCACTGCATTGCCCTGGTGCAATTCCAGGACCTGTCTTCTCACTGCTTTCTAAATATTCAGCTTCTCCTGACAGGATGGCAGCTGAAGCACAATCTCTGCCATTGGGCTCCTGTGCTGTTTCTTGTGTCACAAACTATGACAACTGGCAGAAAGGGTGACTAGGAGCAGTGAGAGGCTCTGCAATATCTGCTTAAGCTACATTCTGTATTTTCAGCTATAATTTGAAGTGCTGAAAAGTGAGTGTCCTGATATGAGTTCCTATAGCAAAGCAGTAGGAACAGGAAAGTTTTTCTTTCAAGATTCAACAAAACCCAGTCCCTTACTGTGTGACAGAAACAAGCTGCACCAAACCTGCCAGTGATTCAGCAGGTCCTTCTGACTCCAAACTGGGCTGCAGCTTCAGCTTTGCAGAAGGGATTCAAAACCTGCAGGGAAACACCAGAGGCTCAAGTTTTTTCCTCCCAGAATCCGTCACACTGCCAGGTAGGGAACCAAACGAGCAGCAAAACACTCTCTCTGCTAAAATAGCATAACAAATGGCTCCGGGGCACACAGATAGAGGCCAATACCCAGCATTAATTAGCCTAAAAGTAATTAGAAAAATATTGCTGAAAAATCATAAGTGGCAGGATTGAGAGCTGGATGGGTTTTTGAACTCAGCGATGTGAAAGCCCATGTGTAGGAGCTGCAAATTTGATGCACTTTGGGAGGTTTTGGTGACAAGCAGACAGTTTTGACTGGAAGAGAAAAAGAGTGGAAAATCTCATTTTCTGTGGAATTTAAAGGCCCTGACTGAGAAGTTGTTTCCTGCAGAGTCTCACCTATGAAAGACATAAACTGACACTGCTCTTTGCTAGAATCAGTCCCCTTAATTGCAGTGAAGGTTTCCTGGACTGCAGTTGTGTTTTTCTAAGTGGAAAGTGTCTGGAAGTAAATAACTTCTTTTTTGGGAATGTGTTCATTTACTGAAAAGTTTTGGACAAGTATTTTTGAGCCTAGACTTCAGCATTATTGCTCAGGCATAAATAAACCTGCATTTGTAGTCCTGCTTTCCACCTGCAGAGTTCAGTGTGACCCCTTGAGCTGCATCATCCAGCACCTAAGTCCTGAGCTTTTGAAATGCTTTTTGGTTTCTCACTATGCTTCTGCTCCTCCCTGATTCCAGGTGAAGACCATGTTGACCATACCATGCAGAGTCCTGGAGTCCATCAGTGTAGGTCACTGACTGCACAGGCACATGTACAGCTTCTTTCTTCTCTACTCTGGCTTCACAGATGCTCTCGGTCACCAAGTTCAAGGTCAGTCTCTTTTTTCAAAGCAGTCTGTTTCAGTGCTATTCAAAACCAGAAACCATTTGTCTTTTAACTACCTGAGATGATGCTTCTGCTCCTTCAGTGTAGCTGCTTTCTTTTTGGAATCATCTATATTGTTCTATAACTCTGCATCGACTCTGGGAGACTATGAAATGAAAGACACACAAAAACAATCTCTGTGGCTGCACTTCAAGTTTAAAAAACCAGAAAATTCAGGATTATTCTCCCATGGTCTCTTCAACATGAAAGAGTTTGCTGCAGCACTGCATTGGCTACTGTCCAGTCTAGTTGGGAGGTAAATTGTGATCCTCCTCTTGGAAGTCAGCCTTCACCGCCACTGCCCCCGACCCCTCTTCTCCTGAGAGCTGGAGTCAGCCAAGAGGAACCACAAGCTTTGTCAGACACTGACATTCACAAGCCAGCCCTCCCATTCTCCTACCTCAACATTTCCCTCTGCCGAATTTCCTTCTTGGTCCAGACAGCTCCAGACTAGACAAGCCTTTGCTGTGGCAAACCATCTAACCCCTTTGGGCAAGGAGAAGGCAAAATGTATTTCCTGGCTCCAGCTTGCAAACAGATGAGTCTTCAGTGTAGCAAAAATTCAGCTGTTGACTCTAAACATGACACTTCCAGCACATATGGGAGAAAGTGCCTGGGAACTGGGGATGCCATGTTTTGGATGGCTGAGCCATCTCTTCTTGGGAAGTCCCTCTGGGAGCTGGGATCCAGGTACTTTTGCAGGTCCATTAAAGCAGTCAGTCTGGTGTGTCCTAGTAGCTGATTTGTCAGCCCAACTTGCTGCTGTCTTTCTGGGAGAATCTTTTGTTAGCCCTTAAAAAACATCTTTGCTCTTGCAAGCTTGCAGCTCTCTCTATATAAAGCAAAAGTTTCTAGAGATAAAAGAGTCAAACCACAGAACAGAATATTTCATTGAGTCCTAAGTGCTGAATTCTTAAGTGTGGCCCATTTCAAGGGCCAATTTAAACAAGACAGAATTAAGGCGAGCTGTTTACCTTCCTAACACTGCCTGCTATAACATAATAAATGATGGGGCTGCAAGCCAAGGAAGGCGACTGGAAGAATGTTTTGTTTAGACTACTACAACAGCCAGATCAGCATCATGGTAGGAATGCAGTAGGTTAGGAGTGAACTGAACTAGCAGAGCTACCATAAAAGTGCTGAGTTACTGAAATTGCTGAAGAGACTGAATTTATGCTTCAGATTTCCCCAAATGTCGCAACAGTATTTAAAGGTTTTAGGGGTGGATGCCACCTGTGAAGAGAAGTAAGGCAGGAGAAGATTATCCTTGCCTTTGTTGTACTCTTAGGGCTTTGCCTGCTCATGGCTTCACCACTAACTAATGCTTTCTGAGAAGTCATTGCCTTCTCCATACCTCTCTTCTCCCTTCTGTATAACAGCCACAGTGCTTCCTCTTTCTCTGGTGCCTCCAGCTCCTTGAAGCCCCTTGGGAGCTTGCTTTGTATTTTGGCTTATTGGAGCAGGAGCAGTGACTTTGGAGTTGCCCAGAGAACAAAGCAGCTTTAGCTTATGAGAACACTTGTATCCAAGTCAGTCAGAAACAAGCTCCAAGAAGCATTTTGCTGCAGGCCTGGTGGTTCGAGAACTGTGATGAGAAAAGGCAGAGCATGGCCTTGCTGCACAGAAGTGTGCCCTGCTCCCTGAGCGTGGCTACCTTTTCATCATCACTTCTATCCTCTTTTTAAGCTCTTTATTACCTCTTTGAAAGGATTGGTATACTGCTGACAAAACTGAATTCTGTTCCTATTTCTGATACCCTTGTATCCAGGTAGTTCTTTTTTTACCCTTTAGCTGCTCCTCCAAGAGGAAAAATTTTTTTGGGGAAAAAAAGGTGATCATTGCACACACTAAGCAAGGTTTAGTATAGCTCTGTGTGTTGAGGAAATGGGAGGAGTTGGTCAGAACTTGTAGAAGCCCACATGCTAGTTCAAATAACCCTTGTGGAAAGAAGGGTAGAGTTTGTCACGAACACTGAAGCCTTCTTAACTTCTTCATTCTGCCCAACTGCTCATCAGGTTCTGAGATATATTTTTGCCTGACTCTGTGCCTGACCTCAGCTACAGCATCCAGACCAGAAACATTTGAGCAAGTTGTGCTCAGCTGCTTTGGAGTTAGGGAGGCAGAGTTGTAGTCCTCATCTACTCCAAGTGACACTTCTGTGCTTTCGTAACTCACGCAGCTGCTGTTATAAATCTTGAAGTGGGAGTCTTTCATCCTTCCCAAACTGGAGTGGAAAACAAGCTGAAATTCAGCAATGTGGGTTCAGGATTTTAAAAGCTGACATTTGCAAGCACACAATAGAATGTCCTGCCTTTTTTTTCCCCCCCTTTATTTTCCTTTTAAAACTTTTTTTTTTTTTTTTCCCCCCTTTGGTGAACAGAATAATTTAACTTCTTACCCATCAACAAATACCATATTAATTAAAACCATCTGGAGTGCATCCAGACAAGTTTGAGTAGGCATTTATCAATACTTTAATTCAACATTCTTCCACTGCCTGCTTTACCTTAGGGCCTGGTAGTTCAAAATGTGTTATTCTAAGGACAGCTTATTTTTAAAATCACATGCTTCATTTTAGAATTCTCTTTTAACTCCAAAGAGCTTTCTTAAGTGTTAAGGACTCAAGAAAACAAGATGCAGTAAAGGAAATTAATTTGGTGGCATTCAAGTACCTATTATTTTTCAGAAATAATCCATCTGTGTTCAGTTTATCATGGTGAATTTGGACAGTTAAGTAGGAGTGGCTGAGCAAGCTGGGGCTGTCCAGCCTGGAAAAGAGAAGGCTCAGGAGAGACCTTATTGTTCTCTACAACTACCTGAAAGGAAGTTGTAGCCAGGCAGGGCTTGGTCTCTGCTCCCAGGGACACAGCCTCAACTTTTCCAGGGCAGGTTTAGGCTGGATGTTAGGAAAAAGTTCTATAGAGCAAGAGTGATTGCCCATTGGAACAGGCTGCCCGGGGAGGTGGTTGGAGTCTTCTTGTTGTGTTTCTGCCATGTTTCTGGAAAGCTGTGATTGGTTCCTGAATTGTTTGGTCTTTCAGCCTCTGTTTCTTCTTGTGGACAACATATGAAGTGTGGAAGTTTTATCAAGTAAAAAATGGTCAGATCAGGGTCTCACCATCTTATTCTTCAGGGAAAAATAAGAGTATGTTTCTTTGTGATTTATGTGTTTTGGATGACTTTACTGCTGGCTTGTTTAAAAGTAGTCTTAAAGGAAGGCACATGGAAGCTTTCTGGGTGGCAGAAAATGAAGGGACTACGTTTTATGCTCTAAGCAATAGCTGTCTTCTGCTTGAACCTAAAAGGTTAGAGGAATACAGGATTAGACTGGCTCTCATTTTCAGTGGCATTGCTAGTTAGGGTGTGATACCCTTTCTGGCCTCAAATTTTCAATTGAGAAGGACAGAGAGGAGCCTATATGACCTAAGAGAGAAAGGTACCAGTATTAGAACACTTAGAGTGAACTTTCCTTAAAGCCTCACAAGAAAAGACTACTTCCTTGTGTGTTGCAGGTAGAGGTAGATGTTTTTGTTGGTTGGCAATGGGGGCTTTATACAAGTAGCATTTCTGCATCTGCTTTTTCATCAGAACCATTCAGGTGTCGTGTGTGAATTGAAGGGTTAGGTGATAGATTGGACTCGATGATCCTTGAGGTCTTTTCCAACCTGATTGATTCTGAGGTTGCAGGTGCATTGAGGACAAAACAGCAATTAGTCATTGCAGTGCTGGTTTTCCTCTCTCCTGGGTACAGTTTGTGTGCATGCAAGTGGTCTTACCCATATGTTTTTCACATGTTAACTCTGCCCTTTATCATCTTACAAATACATTTCAAAACGTTGCTAAATTTCATGCAGTTGCAAAGAACAAAGCATTAAGGACAACAATTTCATGCTTTGTACAGTATAAACAAAACCCTTATAACGTTCCAGGCAAGGGAAGGGAGTGTGTCAGATTAATCCCTAAAAGGCAGACAAAAGGACTTTGCTTGCAAAAGAAATGCAGAGTGGTTTTAATTAACATTTTGCTTTGGGTCATGCCATGTTCTTTCAATTAAGACTTTGCTGTAAGAGAGACTTGTCTCTTCCTATATGCTTTTGCTGTTTAAAGGGAGAGACTTGCTTATTACCCAGAGGTGGGGCAAGGGGGTACATGGTTGCCTTTAGCACGGGGGAGTGTGATTTGTGCACAAGTCTCACATCTGACTGCAATTGAGAAGAGCCAGGATAGAGTACTATAAGTTATGTTCTTAAACTCTTCATTTTCCTTTCACTTCAGCTCTCTTTTTCTCTCTTTCAAACTGTTTTTCCATTGTGAAACTCTGGCATAAATAATTTTCCTTGATGCTTTAATCAGTCCTTTAAAGTTCAGTATTTAATTTCAAAGTTTGTCAGCAGCGTTCTGCTGGACTCAGGAAAAATTTTCTGTGTGTGGTCTTCCCTTGTGTGTCTCAGAGTTATCTGTACCTTAGAGTGCTGGAGTTTGCAAGCAGGTTGCTCCTTTCTCAGAACACATCCTTTTCTCACAACGATGTCTCCTCTGTGCATGGATGCTCTGCAATGGGTCTCTCCTGTTTCTAACCTCCTAGTTCTGGGTAGGATAAAATCCTGAAGTAGACAGGAAGGTTTGCTGAGGAACTCTGCGAGAGTTCTGTGACAAGTTCCCCTTCTGTTGGAGCTGTAGGCCACTTGCTAGAGCCATCTCATGATACTCTATACTCTTTAAATCAAAGACCAAACATACTTCTGGCAAAGTAGAGGTTTGTTGTTGTTGTTTGGTTAAAATACTGTCTAGAGCTGCCTGCTTTATTGACAGTATTAAGCAGGAATTGTGCCTGTGTAACAGTTGTGAGCTTCCTGTCTTGTGTGTTTCCCTTAGCTATGTTTATTGCACTTAAACAGCAAGGAGCAGAATTACTACCTCATTGCTCTCTGAGTAGTGAGCTGTTTACAAGCATTTGCCATCTAGGCTGGGTCCCGTTTAATTTGTGCCAGTCAGCTATACAATACTGCACTTAACTGCAAATGAGAGTTGGACATGAAGTCAATTGGTTGGAATTATGTTATGCTTTCTAGCTGGTAGGAAAAGCAGCCTCTTACTGGGCTTGGCTCCTAGGCTGAGGGGAGAGCACTGAGTTAGCTCCAGGCACAAAGATGACTGCTAACAGTGTGCAGTGCTATGGTTTTAAATCTTGACGTGCTCACTTCCAGTCTGCAACCCATTTCATGCCCCAGTCAGCTGGTTTGTGCTGTAGGTGTGTTTGGTGTGCTTTTGTGAACAGCCTGGGTCGACCTGAGTCGATGTCTCTTGGTATGAGAGAACCTGGGAGGATCTCTAACTTTTCTAATGAGAAGCATCTGGCGAGTGGCAATTGTATCTGGGGTGCTCGTATTAACACGGCTGGAAAATGGAGAAGGGGGTGGACAGAAGGATCGAGTGTGGAACTGCAGGGTCCCATCAGAAGGGTGAGATGTGCCAAGGACGTGCACTTCTGGTGTGCTAGAGTAGCCTCAGGATGCAGTCTGAAAGGGTGGTAGGCTGCGCTTTAACTCTCTGGAAAGAGTGAGAAATGAGACTCTGAAGGGAGAGACAGCAAGCACAGCCTGACCCAAACAAACCAGTCCCAGCACTGGGAGAGCTTTGGCCTGCAGGGAAGCAAATCCCTGGAGATCGTGGCATTGCATAAAACCACTTTGAACCAGCCTCAGTGCAGAGAATCTGCACAGCTCTAACTGAAACAGCCTTTTGTGTAGTGAAAAGAAAGCTGCGGAGCGGGTGGTAAATGAGGAATCCTTTTCCTTTTCTTTGGAGCCCACAGTTGGCTTGCTAGTCTCATCTGAAGAACATTCTGCACTCCAAGTCCATTTGAAATGTGGTCAGACATTGCAGTAGATGATGTAACTCACTGCTGGGAGCTTCTCCAGAGCCCTGCTGCTTTATCTGTTTGGAAGGCCTCCTTTGCAGGGCCGCTCCTGCCTTCCCTTTTTGCTCTCTCTTCACCCTGCACTCATTGTTCTCAAAAAATTTCTTACTTAGGTTTTTTGCTTGAAGAAATTCTTGTCAAATGATTGGTTAATTAATGTCCTTATATCATAGAATTGGACCTTTTGGACTAATTTTCCAGATTCATTGAAAGCGCAGCTCTTCAGTGATAATTGCTTCCAGGCTTTTTAGACATAACTAAATGCACTTGATGCATTGCTATATCCTTTAGCACAAGCTGGAATCCTCACTGCTTTTTTTCTGCTCCTCCGCTTTCATCATTCTGTAGACTTTTTGATCCCAAGTTTTTATGACACAATAAATTAGCCCAAGAGTACCCAGCTGAACTTTGACCTTCTGAAAGCATTCAGTCACATCTACTTGCAAAGATATTTGGAACCATTTGTGGCTTTTGGGAACAATTAGGGAACCATACTGATTTTTCTCCTTCAAGTTACACATAAACATTTGTATGCATATGGTTTCTCTGTGTGAAAAACTTGCTTACAAGGTTGTTTTTTGTTTGAGTGTTTTTTTTTTCTTTTTCCTTTTTTTTTTTTGGGGGCGGGGGGGGCGGGGGAAGACTAAGATGCATTAGAAATGCTTCAGAAAATCTGTTCCAAATTTCTCTTCTGTTGCTTCAGTTTTCTGTAACAGCACTCAGAAGTTTTTGGCTGAGCCCAAGCCACAAGTCTAGCTGATTGGAATTTAGAGACAGATTTAACTGGTTTTTCTCTCTACCAGCTATTTCAGTGGGTCCAACTTAACCAGAATGGACTGTGGAGCCCAAGAAGGGATGCTCCAAGGGCTTTTTGTCTTTTCAGGAGATATTTTGCTCTAGGGAAAAAAAGTCCACCACACAAAACGCAAACTCTATAACAATGAGGCTCCAAATTCCAGCTTGCCTTGAATGCTGTGTGAATATAAAATGTAGCCAAGCCGTAAGTCACTCCTGGTCACATTTTATTCGTGTACAAGCTGGTCCCAGCAGCCAGATGTACATAAACTGCATCAAGAACCCTGTTTGTCTAACCCAGCCTCCCAGCTTCAGAGATTTTCTGGAGCTTTGCTGATCCTTTTCAGCCTGCCTGTATCTCCTGAAGGCACCAGACAGGACGTAGTGGGGCTGTAGCAAGCAAACGTGGAGATGAGAAGCCAAGAGTTGTGTAGCAGAGATGAAGCACTTGGCAGTGTATTAGAGATGTGCAAGGGGTTGGCATCTCTGTAGACCGTCTTGAGCACAGCAGAATATGGTGCAAATAAGATATGCTTTTCCCCCGACCTTTCAAACTCCTCTAACAGCTACAAAAAATACTTGCAGCAGGCAGGGTTTTCTGGAATGTGTTTCTTCTCAATTTCCATTTGAGTGTGGGTTTTAAGGTCTATTAAAGTGCTCTTACCAGAAAAGATGTTCTTGGTTTGGCATGGTTTGAATCATGTGGCAAGGACTTTATAAAATCCACCTGCAACTTTCATTAGAGGTCCAAGACAGAGAAAGTTGAGTTAACCCACATTATATATATGTGATTTTATATAAAGAACAACGTTCAGAAGTGTTCCAGGTGACATTTTAGAGGCTCTTTTCAATGCTCTGGCTTCTCTGAGGACCTGAGGTTATTAAATGGCAGGTGGCTTTCTGTGTGTCACAGACTGAGCACTGGTCTGCATGTTTGATGTGGTTTTAGAGCATGATGACTTCCAGGAAAATGGAGCTGCTTTTCGACAAGCAACTGGCACTGCTTTCTTCCTGCCTTCTGAGCAGGCGGCTGCTCACCAAAGGGAGCAAGAAGTTCTCCAGTTCCAGGCTTGTGTGCAGGCATAGTACTCCAGGCTTCAAAGGGGAAGGAAGCTTGAATACTGTGTTCAGATGTTAAATACTGCTGCCTAATAAAAGTTGACTGGAAACACATTTCAGAGAGTCCCAACTCTTCCGTTGGCAGTAGTGGTTATCAGGCCATCGGTCTGATTCTTGCCCAATTAATATATGCCTGCTTCAGCTTATCTGAGTTTCAAGTCTTTTCGGAAAGCACTGCTTTTCTCTCAACCTTCTTAGTATTACTCCCTTTTTTTGTTTCCCAAATATGGAAGTTTGACCAGAGCGTGTGCCTGCCAAACTTTAGCTTTTTGGAGCTGCAGACATGAAGCAGGATTATATCTGTTTTTATGAAGTCTTTCTGTTATTTCTATAATCCTCAGCCAGCCAAGAACCCCCTCATTTATCCTCCTGTTCAAATCCTGCTGTGTAAACAGAAGGCAGACACAGTCTTGGTTTCAATTCTACTGAAAACTGAAGCAGCTCAACTTGTGGATGGACTCTTGTTTGCAGGAATCACTGAATGGTAGGGGCTGGAAGGGACCTCTGGAGATCATCTGCTCCAACTCCAAAATGTTTCTCTTTAAAAATGTCCTATTATGGTCCTCTACTGCTTGAGCAACACCTAAAGAAATGTTTCTTCCTGCAATATATGTTTTAATTTGTTTTACAGGAGAGCCCAGAGGTCTCTCAGTTAGGGCAGAGTCTATGCTTAGAAGTATATTCAGTATAAAAGCAGATAAAGAGTTGTCTAAGAAGCATTTTCTGTAAGAACTAAGATGGGGGGAAAAAAATCACCACCTAACCCCATCTCAAAAGATCTTGACTAAGTCTCTGATCTGTTTGGTGTAAGAGGCTCCCCAGCACTAATTCCTAACAAGTGAATGTGGCAGTTGTAAATCTCTTCATTTTGAGTGAAGTCCTCTGTCTGCTATTCCACAGGCTGGTACTTTCCCTAGCTGCTTCCATGTGGGGCTTTTACAAGGTTAATGACTCTCTGATGCAGATTATAAAGCCTTTAGTTTCCTCAAGCTTGTCTTTCATAAATAAACAAATCTTGCTCAGACGCTGCCAGCTGCAGATACCAGAATGAAAATCGGAGCAAGTCAGAGGTGAAATTTAACTTCACAGGGGAGGTTTCTCAATATTGACTGAAAACACCAAGCTACATTGATGTTTCTGATCTTCCCTAAGACAAGACCAGACCTTCTTGCAATAAACTTATCTGCAAAGCACCAGGAGGATTCTAGCAAAGCCTGCAGTGAGGCAGGTTGTTACTTCTCTGTTGTAAATTAGGTTTGATTACAAATTGTATTAAGAACATGAGATTCCTAAGTCTTGGTTACATGTTGATAGTGCACTGTTGTGGTTTCCTGTGTTCCCTGAAAGAAGGGCCTGGACAATAAATCTTATGAGGAGTGACTGAGGGAGCTGGAGATGGTTAGTTTGAAACAGAGGAGGCTGAGGGCAGAGGTCATTGCTGTCTACAACTACCTGAAGGGATGTTGTGGAGAGGCTACTGTTGGTCTCTTCTCACAGGTAGTTGGAGACAGATCAAAGGGAAATGGCCTCAAGCTGTGGCTGGGCAGGTTTAGATTGGACATTAGGAAAAAGTTTTTCAGGGAGAAGGGTGGTCAGGGACTGGAATGAGCTGCCCAGGAAGGTGATGGAGTCACCCACTCTGGGTGTGTTTAAGAGTGCTTTGGATGTGGTGCTTGGGGCTATGGTCTAAGGTGAATCTTGTAGAGTAGGATTGTAGGTTGAACTTGGTGATCCTGAAGGGGCTTTGTCAAAGTGCATGTTTCTGTGATTCTGGTTAAAATGACATATCCTTTTGGAGACTTTCAATAGACAGTAGAGTTTGCTTTGGTTTGCCTTCATCTACAAGTGATATTCATGCTGACTTAAACTTTGCTATTGCAGAGCATCTCATTACCATAAATGAACAGTAGGTATAGTCTGATAAGACTCAACAGGAAGCCTGTATAAAAAAATAGAGATGGTACTCAAAGTACCATTCTGGAAAGAAAGTCATGCAAGTGACTGCAAATAAGGCTTATAAATGAGCTCTATTCTTAGAGTCGTCAGACTTTTAAGTTAAACAGTGTCTTCATTCTTTCAACTGAAGGCAGACAGAAGATCAAACACACAGGGAAGATAAGCACAGCATCTTCTAAAATTATCTGAAAGCAATGGAAGTGATCAGCACATGAGAAACCTGCAAGTATCTTACGAGGCAGTATTTGTCAGTGGTCAGTAAACCCATTTAGTGTTTGTGTTTCGTTGAGGCTTCAGAAGCTGTGCTGTTTCCATCGCCCCAAAAGCTTAGGGATAAATATTTTCTTTGGATCTGCTTTCTGCTCCTCGGCAAGGCTTCTAAATGTGCAACAGTTCAAACTTCAATACGTTTGTTTGCAGCCTTTCTTCTTAAAGGCAAAGAGACTAATCTTTAGGCTGGAGTAAAGCATCATTGCTTCGTAGCAGTATTAATGCAGTGCCAATTAGTGCCAGCAAAAGACTTCCAAATGCATGGATGTTAATGGAGAATTAATATAAAAACAGGTTTAAAACACTGGCAGACAAGCAGGGTGGACTGAGGTCCCCAAGAAGAACAAGAGCTAGTTTGGAGGTAGTTTGTTGCCAAGCTGCTTGCGTTCATGAATCAGGACAGAACACACAGATCCCACCTTAATGCGGGAACGAAAAGCTACAAGCAAACATCAACAACAAAAAAATCCAAAGAAACAAACCCCCCCTGGAGCAAAATCAAAACTACTAGTAGTACAAAATCAAAACAAAACCCCAAAAATAAAACCTAACAAAACCCCCTATAACCCACAAAAAAAAAAAAAAAAAAAAAAAACAAAAAAA
>VWZI01003014.1:1036828-1072556 GCA_013396835.1 Psilopogon haemacephalus | reverse complement strand
AACAACACCATAAAAACCCCAACACATGCAAAAAACCTCCAAACCCTCATAAAAAAAAAAACCAAACAAACCAACCCACAACTGAAGAAAGGGAGGAAAAAAACCCAAAAAGCAGAGAAAACCAAATCAAAGCCAGCACCCCCAAGCAAAGAAAGAACCCCCCCAAACCCTGAAAAAACTGCAAGAACCACTAGACACAGAGAAGAAGCTGGGTAGATAAAGCCATGAGGTAAATTGTCCATAAAAGAAGTTGGCTTTTAAGGGCTGGACTAATTGCATACATTTCTCAAGCAAAATGGAACCTGGCTGTGAAAATGCAAAGGCTGACAAAAATCAGGACAAAATGATTCTGAAATATCAATAAACCTATTAAGAACCATGTGAGAAGGCGATCGATAGGGCAGGCAGTAGGGCACAGCTGCTGAACAGTCCACTTTAATACCATCAATAGCCCATGGGGAAAACTCAGCCTGTTGGTTTGGGAGTAAGAAGCCAAATAAAAAGATTAAGTACAAGAGGAAAGGGAAAAGAAGAAATAGTGAATTGTGAATCAGTTGTTTTCAGGGGAAAATAGACTCCTCACAAGGCTCTCTCTGGTCTGAGAGGAGCATTTGGTACTGATTTGAGAGAGATGCTTATCATCTGCACAGAAATTGAGAAGAAAATGATGGTTGTCTTGAGGCTATTCAGAAGTCAGATGGCTGAGTTCTGGCCCTCTCTGGTTCCAGTGGCAGAAGTCCAAAACCTGCAGCCAAAGCAGCAGATCAACACTCACCTCTACAGAGTTCCTTGGCCCTTCAAGAAAAAGCGTAGTTATCATGCAACCGCACTTGGCTTCTTTGCAGCACTCTTAGCAAATTCCAAGGGCTGAGAGTGCAGAGCAGTGGATTTATTTTCAGAAGTATTTATGGAGGCAAACCCACTGATGGAGCTGGGGTGGACTTGACAAAAAGTGTTGAAGTTGGTAAGAAATAGACTTCATAAACACAGCGTGTTGCAAATGGGCCTCTCACTTTCTACCACTGCCAGAGGCTCTGCTCCAGAAGTGCCTTCCTTGAAGCTCCAAGGGAGCATAACCTAGACCTTCCCTGTGTGCCCACATGCAGGACTCACTAGTGTCTTGAAGAATGGTTACAGTGATTATAATTGATGAACTTTCCTGAAAACTATAAATCAAGTAGAACTTACTGAGCCAACCTGATCTGCAGTGTTCTGGTAACTCTTGCTTCTAGCCAACAGAAGAAATAACTGCAGCTATTTTTTAGCTCGTGTCTTATTTTATGGTGTTTATGTGTGTGTGTGTATATATATATATATTTTTTTTTTTTCCCATTCAAAATATTGGCCTTGGTAAATAAGATGTCAACAGCTGCTGTGTCTAGAGGTATGAACATCTGAGTGTAAATCATAGAATCCTAGAATCAGTCAAGGTTGGAAGGGACATCTAGGATCACTTAATTCCAGCCCCCTTGCCAGCTTGTGTATTCACATCATATCCCAGTCCTGCTTTTGTGTCAGTGCTTGCAGCATTTAGTGTGTTTAACTGGGTGTCTTAGGGTGCTTAGGTTAGAAATGCCTCTTTGTTGCTGCCTTTATTAGTGCAGAATTTACTTTTCTAGGACAAATCTGCTGTAGAAAGAGGTAGCATCATGTTGTCTCGTTTTGTCTTTTTAAAGTTTGGTTTCCAGGGTTCTCTGTTATGATAAAGTTCATTTCCCACAATTTGGAAGCTGTAAGTCCCGGAGGACTTTATAGCAACATCAGCAAAAGCATGAACTCGATTTCCTATTACTACAGCAAGGTCTGTGTGTCTCAGTTCCCTCAAACCAATGTATTTCATTCACAGTAACTTTTAACCTCCTTCCCCCCTCACCATTTTCCCGAGGTTTCCTAGATCTGTGCAGGGCTCTAACAGTTGATGTGAGCCCTGCTCAAGGTTAAAGCATTTCTGTGCTGACAGGACACCCAATGTGTCACACAGCAGCTTCGCTGGTTCTGATATGCAGCCTGCTGGTGAAAGCTACTGAACACAGCTGGGCTTGTCAGGGTGCTCAGGAAGGGGAGTGTGGCATTCCTGTGACAGGGATCCTGCACCAGGCACTTCAGACCTGCCGTTTGTCACTCTCTCCTCAGGGGTGGCAGTGGCATTGCTGTGTTCGTCAGCTAAGATCAGTTCTGCAAAGGCAGCTGCCAGACAAGACCCTTGCAATTGTTTGGCTCAATAGCTGCTGAATTTATCGTGTGCTAATCAGATTTGTTATGACACTGCGGGGAAAGAGGGAAAGCAGGGCTGGAGTCATGTAGGCAGCTCCTGGAACTTTCGGGAAGCTGGACAACTCTAGTGCTCCATGTCACTGTGACCTGCACTCACTCCGTGAAGCCAAAATTAACCTTGAAACCCAAGATCTTGCCACGTGGAACAAACAGCAACAGACCTGGGGACAGCCAGGTCTGAGAACTGTCTCAGCTTTCTATTTAAATCAAAAAGTGGTTTGAAAGCAATTAAAATTACAACAGAATCTGTGCCCTGGGGGTGGTACAGAGTCTGAATGCCAAACAAAAAGCATAAGCAGCATGTTGATGTGTGTTGCACTTTTTTTTTTTTTTTCCCCCCCCAGTTTATTTTTCTTCCAGCAGTAGGAGTCCTGGAGTCAGCTTTGTATAACTTCCTTTCCACTCGTCCTGTGCCGAATTGGCACTTCATGAAGCTGCAGAGTGCCATGGTCATTGTTGCATGAGGCAGCCATGGAAGCCTTGTTGGGGGCCAGAGAATACACAAAATGCTTCAGATGGAAATGGCAATTAGGAAGGATGCTGTGGAACTGGGAGAGAGTAGCACAGCCTAGCTTAAGCAGGGCACTAGGTAGGTGCAGAGTTCTGGCAGTCACAGGCTTACAGGATGTCAGGTGCTGGGAGGAACCCAAAGAGATCATCAAGTCCAACCCCCTGCCAGAGCAGGACCATACAATCTGGAGCCTTGAAAGGCTCCAGAAAAGGAGACTCCACAACCTCTATGGGCTGCCGCCTGTGCCAGTGCTCTGGGACCCTTCCAGTCAAGAAGTTGCCCCTTGTGTTGAGTTGGAACCTCCTATGCTTGAGCTTCCATCCATTGCTCCTTGGCCTATGGCAGGGAGCAAGTGAGCAGAGCCTGACCCCCAGCCCTCACATATTGATAAGCATTGATTCTATCTCCTCTCAGTCTTCTCCAGACTAAGCAGCCCCCGGTCCCTCAGCCTCTCCTTACCAGGCAGTACTCCAGTTCCCTCAGCATCTTCATAGCCTTCCCTTGGACTCTCTCAAACAGATCCTTGTCCCTCATGTCACAAATATATTTGTGTCCTTTCATAAACATATTTAGACAAAACCTGAACCTGACCTCCTTCAATTTTAGTTTTCCCTCATTATTAAGATGCAAGACTATCTCACAAGATATGGTTTTTTTGGGGTGGTTCCTGCTTTTTCTGGGTTCATAAATAGCACAAAGACAACTTGACTGGGCAACAGAAGCATTCATGCTTGAACCCTTGTTCCCTGAAAGCAACACATCTCACAGCAAACACCGTTTGAAGGAGATTAATTTTCTAGCTGTACTCCTGTGGTACTCTTGATATATCTCTGCTAGAACCCAGACACTTCAATTTAATAAGCTTTTAATTTTAATTATTATTACCTTTTTTAATCTGATAAACTGAAATTTTAATGGGTTTCTTCTAGACGTAGCTTGGACTTTAAGGATACAAATGTGGGAAAAGCTCTCTTTATTATAGTCCCTTCATTCTCTTGAGAAAATCCATGCTTCACAGAAAAAGGCCATAGATTCACATGGAAGAAAAGAGAAACACAGGATTAATCAATATCTAAATTTGACTTGACTCTGTTCAGCTTCTCAGCAGAGAGGAGCTGCTGTGAGGAGGTGAATGTCCCCTCCTGGGAAAAGGACTTGGCTGCCTCTCGTGTAGGGGCTGACTCCTTTCTAGTCACAGGAGAGGTCCTGGTGCCAGCTGAAGAGGTCACTGCACATTTGCCCTCTGGCTTGAAATGGAAAAAAGGAAATGCANGGGGGGGGAAGCAACAGAAAGGAGGCAGTGTAAGGCCAAAAGGAAAATGTGGGTGGTTATGGGTGTGCTGGAGAGGAAATAGCTAGAAAAGGAAAGAAATCTGACACACAAAGAAATGGGCTAAGCATCCTGGAGTGGCATCAGTGGTTCTGACAACCAGGATGTTGACAAGCTAGCCTCATACAGGGAAAAATGGGAAGGGGCAGTGAGCAGGAAAAGGGAGCAAGAGGGCAATGGATTTTTTTTTTTCTTTTTTAATAATGATTATCCAGATATTGCAGCACAATGTGAACAGCACTGCCAGAGAGGGAACATAATCTTGCTTCTGGGTGTCTCAATACCATATGCCATCCTCAGGCTCTTCCAGCCCTGGCAGAACCCTGCAGTTGAAAATAAGTTGCAGAAAGTTGGGGTTTTTGAAAGAGAGAGGGAAAAAAGAGAAAGAGGAGCCTAAATGTGTGGTTAGTTTCCTGAGGTTCATTGCATAGTGTTGAGGCAGGAGGACTGTGGAATGCTGTGTGCTCTTGGAAAGCTTTTGTTAAAGCCTCTTCCCGTGGCGTGGACATTAAAAATGAACAACTTCCAGCTACTATTCGAGGGCCACTTCTCACTGGACCTCTAGAGAAACTTTAGGTTTGAGTGGAGTGGTTTTGAGGGGTTTATTCTGGTTTTGCTTTTTTTCTCCTTCCCTCTTCCCTTTCCGGAGTGAGGAAAGACCTTATAGGAATAGACAACAACTCCCTTTCCTTTCAAAACTATGTGGCAGGGCTGAGCAATTGAAGAGAAAGAAAAGGTTTGGAGTATGCCCTTCTAAAATGACAGCAGTGAATCTGAGGTTCCCCTCTAATTAATTTTCCAACTGTACTATTGTGGTACTTCTGATATGTCTCTGCTGGGACCCAGACACTTCAATTTAATAAGCTTTAGTTTTTATTATTATTACCTTTTTTTAATCTGATAGGCTGCAATTTTTATGGGTTTCTTCTAGATATAGTTTGCGCTTCAAGGATTTAATTTTAACTTTAATAGCTGTTGTCAGACCAAATTCCTTCATGGAAACACTGACTGGTTATTACTGGTGACTGTTTTTCCTGTCTATAATCTCATCAGTTCTGTTAGTGTGACTGTCCTGTGAACCAGATCAGGGAACAGAACCCATTTGGAAGTCAGATTTACGGGGGAGTGAGAGGGCGAAATGTTATGTATTGTTATGGATCCAGGTCAGCTCTTGGAGCTGGCTCATAAAGTAGCCACCCAAATAGCTGTGCAGGGTGATTGGTGGCTTTGGGAAACAGCTGGGAGAAGGAGAAAGACAGGGCAAGAGCCTCTTTGGCTGACAGTGCTGGCCAGAGAACGTCTCATGAAGCTCAACGTAAACTCAAATGTGTTTCTGTAGAGGCAAGAGTGCCTTAAAATGTCTGTGGCTCCATCTGGTCCCCAGGTGTCCTTCCTGCCCTCAGACTGTCCCTGGCATCGAATCAACAATAGATGTTTGTACAGCCACGTGTTAAGCAGATGTGACCTGGTTGCAAAGTGTCCTTTCTGTAAAAATGACATGAACAGAGTTCGAGGTAACAGAGGGAAATAAGAACTTGCCTGTGCCAGAGCTCACACAGACACATCTGTGCTGGAGACAGCTGAAAGTGAAGCTGAACTCTAGCGCAGGTTTTTAAGCTGTGCTTGTAAGCAGTGGCACAGCAGAGCTCTCCCTGCTGTATACCTGCTCACCTCCTCCTGCAGGGTTACTCCCTGTGCATGTGGATCTGTGCTAGTGTGAGCTCATGTCCAGTGCTGCCTTACCTTTATCCACCTTGCTGACCAAGAACCCTTCCCATGGAAAAATGCCTCTTTAAAACAACCCCAAAATGTTCCTTTGAATGCACTGAAGCTTACTTTGAACTTAGACAGGAGAATTCAAATCCTTGGGTCTTAATGAAACATTTGAAGTATTTGCCTAAATCAAATGGGAGCTAAATCTTTGTGCTTCACAAGGACACTTCCTTGCTTAAATCTAGGCCCTGGGCTTTAAGTGGTCTTGCTGGCCTGTGTTTCTAGTACGTCATGTCCTAGCTGCTGTCTCCTGTGTGTGAGTACATGTAACTCAGTAACGTCCTTTGTGCTTCAGCAGAATACTTGGGAAAGCCAAATGAATTGAGTTTAAATCTTGTCTGTTAAAGAAGGCTTCAAAGCAGAATGTGATACTTATCTCTAAAAAAAAAAAAAAAGGTAATATGGTAGCATCATCTTTTATCTGACCTGGCTAGGCATGGACATCAAAGCTCTACCAAGGCAAGGAATGTGGTACTCAGATCATACATAAGAGAATGCTTGCAATAAGCCAAATTATTAATCACAGCCACTGCGTCAGGTTGATGTGATCTCAGTTAACAAACTCACTGCACTGCACAGCATCCTGCTGCTGCTTCTCTGCTCTGGCACGTGCTGTTGCTCTCTGACAAGCACTCCAAAGTGCTGCCTTTTGCCATAAACTGGGGGAAAAAAAACCAAAACAAGAAACGAAAAAGTTATGTCTATGAGCTTTGCATTGATGTTTCTGGTTTAGAATATGGAATCAACCAGGTTGATTGGCTGTGACTGATTCATGAGAGATGTTTTCATCGCCCTGAAAACCAGGCTGTGCTCTGCTGCCATGGAGAGGGAGAGCACCTCAGATTCAGAGGATGAGTTGGGTGCTCGGTGTGAGGAGTGTGAGTTCGGCACTGGGTGCTCGGTGTGAGGAGTGTGAGCTCAGCGCTGGGTGCTCGGTGTGAGGAGTGTGAGTTCGGCACTGGGTGCTCGGTGTGAGGAGTGTGAGCTCAGCGCTGGGTGCTCGGTGTGAGCTGTGCGGGTTTGACTCCAAACACAAGGAAGCTTTTCCGTTGTTCCTGAATGGTGTGAGGCCAGAGGAGCTGCTCCGAAGGGGAGCTGTGTGCAGAGGGCTGTGGAGGCAGGCTCTAGCCCGGCAGGCTGTTTCAGCATACCCGGGGCCGGAGGACAGAACTGACTCTGAGCCCTTTCCAGGAGTAAGAGTGAGCAGACTGCACACGGACTGGAGGCTTCAAGAGCATCTATGCACAAGGCAACGAGACAGAATAAAAGCCACTAGGCCCAAAGTGGCCTTGCAGGATTCTCTGCCCTTCGGCCCTGAGTCGCCTGAGGGCAGGCCGGAAGTGCCCTCCCTGGCTGGGGCCTAGGAGGCCTCAGTAGGCCTCAGTGACACAGCTCAGCTGCCTGCCCGCCGTCGCCTGCCCGCCGTCGCCTGCCCGCCGGACCTGAGGTAAGAAGGAGCTGTCCTGAGGGAAGAAAGGCAGGCGGGAGAAGGGGAAGGGATCAGTCAGGCACCATCTTTTAAGCTGTGATACCAGAAGAGGGAATAGAAGAGAAATATTACAATATCCATGCCCTGGAGTGGGCCTCTGTCCCCAGGGCTTTGATCAGGGAGACCTAGGATCCCTCAGGCTGCCCCACAGGCTGGGTCTCTCCCTGGGCCTGAGAAAGACATTTGTGGGGGTGTTTGCTCAACAAAACCTTGTGTTTGTGGAATGTGACAACTTCTGGTGTTCCCCATTCCATATATATGCCAGTACCCAGAAAAATATTGGCGTGCTCTTTGCCTTGTGCTGGTGATAGACCTTGTCTATAGTCCCTCCCCAGCCCTCCTGTAGCCCCCTCCAGATACTGGAAGGCTATTCTAAGGTCTCCTGGCAGCCTTCTCTTCTCCAGGCTGCAGAGCCCCAACTCTCTCAGCCTGTCCTCAGAGCAGAGCTGCTGCAGCCCTCTCAGCATCTCTGTGGCCTTCTCTGGACTGGCTCAAACAGTTCCATGTCCTGCTTGTGTTGGAGGCTCCAGAGCTGCAGACAGTGCTGCAGGTGGGGTGTGAGGAGAGCAGAGCAAAGGGGCAGAATCCCCTCCCTTGCCCTGCTGGCCACGGCTGCTCTCACTGCACTCACACTACAGGCTCGAGTTAAGCTTTTCATTACTCCTGACCCCCAGGTCCCATTCCTCAGGGCTGTCCTCAGATGAGTTCTTAGGTTCCCCTGTGTGACCACCTTGACTAACAGGCACAAACCTGATTACTTTAGCACAAACCAGAGCTGCTAACCAGAAGAAGGAGATCGAAACTTACCTCAAGCTTGACTCCCATGAGCACCTTGTGCTTGTAACTTCAAAACTCTCCAAATAAGAACCAAAATGAGTCAGTTGGTGACTCACAGATCTTAGTAGTGCAGCCCCTGAGGGGGATCAGCCCAACAATCCTTCGTGGAAGGGACGAAATATGAGGCATGTGGTTATTCCTCCTTGTATTTTAAGGACATTAACCAGAATACAACTGACTCCTAGTTGAAGTATAATCTTGAAGTATTTATTTTCCCTGGCTCCAAACTCATTTTGACTGCCAACCAGGGAGGGCCGATTGATTTCCCTGCAAAGTTTATAGCCAGCTGCTTGAAAGGAAAACAGTTTTTAAAGTCTTAACAATACTAATGGGGATTCACTCCTCAGCTCCAAGAGAAGAAAATGTCAACAGCAACAAAAAGCCTTATTGTGGAGCTGCAGCTTTCCCAGACAGACTTTCTAGCAACATGGCCTTAACTCATAAGGTAGCCAATAAAACAACCAGGAATGCTCAGCTGCATGAGTGTGCTCTCACCATTTCAGCATTTTACTTGCGCAGCTGTGCGTGTGATGTTATCCTGAATTCCAGACAGAACTGGTCCAGTTGGGAAAGACTTTTGACATCACGGAGTTCAGCTGAATTTGCATGTGTCTGTGCACTTACTCTGCCCTGGTGAGACCTCATCTTGAGCACTGCCTTCACTATTGGGCTCCCTAGTTGAAAAGGGACAGGGATTTGCTGGAGAAGGTCCAGTGGAGAGCTCTGAGGTTGCTGAAGGGGCTGGAGCACTGCCTGGTGAGGAGAGGCTGAGGGACTTGGGGCTGCTTAGTCTGAAGAAGAGAAGACTGAGAGGGGATTTAATTAATGTTTCTAAATCTCTGAGGGCTGGGGGCCAGGAGTGGGGGGACAGGTTCTGCTCACTTGCTCCCTGGGATAGGACCAGGAGCAATGGATGGAAGCTGCAGCACAGGAGGTTGCAGCTCAACACAAGGGGCAGCTTCTCAACTGGAAGGGTCCCAGAGCACTGGCTCCCCAAAGAGGTTGTGGGGTCTCCTCTGGAGGCTTTTAAGGCCTGTCTGGATGTGTTGCTATATGACCTGAGCTAGGTTGTCTGGCCCTGCTCTGGCAGAGGGGTTGGACTTGATGATCTCTTTGGGTCCCTTCCAACCCTTGACCTGTCTGTAATGTACAGGTAGGTTATAAGGTTACTGATCCCCACTCAGGTGTCTAATTGTACCACAGATAACCTGGAAGACCAGAGGTACAGCTTGGACTCCCCAAACTGCACAGCTTAGTGGTGGGTTTTTAGCACTTTTTGAACTTGGAGGTTTCTAATAGCTATCTTTAAACGCATCTGTGTGTATAATATTGTGTGTCTGTGTGTAATGTTCTTTGGAAAACTCACTTAATTGTTTATTCAAGTTCTAGTTGATTTCAAAATCATGAACTGGTCAGTAGCATCCACGATATCCTTCTAGAAAATACAGACATTTCTAGTTGAAGATAGAATATTTACTCCAGAAGTAAGACACAGGGGTTTGAAAAATCACCTGGGTCCCCATGCTCTGAAGCTGGTTTTGTTTCCTTAGTGAAAGTATTGTCAGAGGCCAGATTAGATGTTAGAGATGCATTGGTGCTCAGAGAGCTGCGAGCTACAAGAACACCTCTTACTTTCAGCAGTGCTTGCCGCACTCTCCAGTTGTTTATATTGTGATAAGGTCTAGAGACAGTGTGTATTTGACACAGGGAATTCTGTCCCCACCCATAGGTTTAGGAAGGGTTGAGAAATCGCAGCTGCCCAAGGCAAATGTATGTGTCAGAATGCAGAACCGTGTCAGAGTAAGAAAAATGGTGTGACATACAGCATCCTCCTGGGTCAGGCTGAAACATCCACAACTCAGCCCTCACAGTGTAATGGCTCCAGTTAATTGTGTCCCTAATGGAAGCTGCAAGATGGAGCTCGAAGGAAAACGTAAGCAGCACTCCAGCCCTGGCTCCAGCAGAAGTGCTGTGAGAGAAGACAGGAACTTACTTCTTGGGCAGATGTGGAATTTTGCAAGCACTGGCAATAAGCCTTTGTCAGGTGTCACAGCACAGCCTCACACCTGGAGCTTAAAGAATATTTACCTCGTGTTGTCTTGGCCTCCACTGCCTGTAATAATGGCTGCTTGCTCAGGATAAGCCAAACTGGTTCATAGAAAATGTTGTACTTGCAACGTTCTGTAGCTGCTCTAAAAAACTGCATGCAGGGGACAGCTTATCTTCACAGCTTAGTTTAGTCCAGACTGGGGATTTAAGTGCTATGTTGTCTGATCTCTGCATCTGACTGCTTCTAGGTGCAGCACTGTCTGTGTGACTGCCTGGTCAGTGCAGAACCATTTTGGGCAGGGCAATGAAGTTTGGTGTTGAGGATTTGTCTGCTTGCTGTGTCGGCACTATTGTATCTACTGATCTACCACTACCGCGCGTAACCATGACCCTTGGTACCAAGAGTACTTAGCTTTTATCCACTGCACACAGGTTGCCTGCTGTGTGCCCCAAACGTTTTTGTTGCATGGCTGGGTTCATACATGTGTAGATTAGAACAGAATTTCTAACCTAGGGAACAGAATTTCCTCCTAGGGAAAATAGAGTCACTTTTGTTCTCCTTGTTTTATGCCTGTGCGTTGACTGCCACCCCAGGCAGTGGGGATATTCAGAGTCAGCAAAGATTGAGGTTGGTCCTAACTATACAGCACAAATTATTTGGGTGAATTGCTTGTCTATGTTATGAATTTATCAGCTTACTCGGCGGTGCTTGCTGACTATCGTGCAGTTAGTTTTCCGTGCCTAGTAGTTGCCAAGTGATTGAGAAGGTTTCATTAGCATGAACAGCTCTCTGCATCTGCGTCACAAAACCTCAAACCGCTTTGAGACAGCTTATGGGAACTCAGCCTCTCCCACAAATGGCTTATTCCCTTTCTCCCATCTCTCCAATATACTGTTAAATGAGAATATTTTAATGCAATTGCTCTGTGTGTTTGCTTACTCCCATTCTCTCCATCAACAGCTTTAGTTTTTGAAAGACCACAATTATAAGCGTCTTCTGTGAAAAAGATGAAGAGCGCCTCAAAGAGCTGAGAATTGGAGGCTTTCTCCTGCACAGGTGAAAGCTGCCCTGTTGTTTTCTTGAACTGAAATATACCTATTTGTACAAGTAGTGTTAGGGACTGAGTGAGGGAAGGGGACACAATTTGTATTGTAGTGGATTTAATTTTATATAACTTCCAGAAGGATTTCTATTGGTGCAAATAATACATTTGCTTCAAATCATTGTTTTCAGAGCCTAAGCTGTACATTATTTGTGAGTATGATTCCTGATAAGACACATATGCTATCATATAGGATCCTGCATCAGGGGCAAGATACCAAAGATGTGACCAAGTGATGGTAGGAGAGTGAGGGTCACATTACAAAAAAGTGATGACTTAAAGTCCCTTCCAACTCAAACCATTCTAGGATTCTGTGTCTTGACAAGTATAACTGAAGTGCATTGTAAATAAAAAGCAGGTAAACATAAAGATCTTTGTAGTGAATGGTCAAGGGAAAGTATTGCAGTTATACAAAATGCTATTTAAAACACTGTCCAAGACATAGCTCATCTCCTGAATACCTGAGAGTGAGCTCCAGCACCCTCACAGCAAAGAAAGAATTTTTTTTATGTGCAAGTGAAACTTTCTGCATTCCATCTTGTGCCCATTGCCCCTTTTCCTGTCTCTGGCCACCACTGATGAGAGCCCAGCCTCATCCTCTTGACATCCACCTTTTAGCTCTAGATGAGCATTAAGATGATCTCCTCTCAATCTGCTTTTTCAGGCTAAAGAGCTCCAGGTCTCCCTGCCTTTCCTCTTCACAGCAATGCTCCAGTCCCCTCCACTGGACTTTCTTCAGCAGTTCCCTGTCTCTTTCGAACTGGGGAGTCCAGAACTGAACACAAAATAGTGTTACTACTTTTATTTATTTTTACATTTAAAACCAGCAAAATGCTAATGCAACTGTTTGCAGTACTGCTGCAGCCTATAATAAGGCTTGAAAAAGCAAAGGAGAGTGACCCCTTCTGAATGTGAAGAGGAGGAATACAGTGGGAAAAGCTTTACTGAACTTACTTTTAGATTTCTCCTTGGCTTTAAAAACAGAAGTGGGCAGGTTCCCTTTTTGTGTATGCTTTTGTAAGCAAGACATTGGTGTCTTTACTTTTTCACTGGTGAGGACATAATTTGCGTCTTTAAATTTTCAGCCTAAATCTCTCCAGCAATTTACTTTCTGTACTTTCTGAACTTCCTAGTCTATAATGGGAGCTTATGAATTAATGTTTGGCCAATTCAAGAATGCCACATTCTGAGCAAACAGGGCCCATTTTCCATATTTCCTGACAAATGTTCCTTAGCAGATGCACTCAGAAAAAGATCTCTTATCAAGGGAAGTCCCAAACACATGCCCAGACTACATTTATGAGAGCATGTCAAAGTGACATGGGGGATAAAGGAGCACTTGTCAAAACGAACAAAGCCACATTGTATTATGTATTGCTCTGTTGTTTTTTCTAATGTATCTGCTCACTTAAGATTTGATTTGCAGAATTTCTATGGCTCACAGTTATGTTTAATCTCAATGTCCAGTGAGAGGGCTCCCTGGAGCAATAGATCACTCAGAGCACTTTAGGCAGGAGACATCTGGTTTTAATCATAAAAATCAGTGGTGCAATATGACCCAGGGCTTTCAAACATTAATTTTCAGCAGGTTGTATTTAATTTTTCCTTAAGTGCTGGTGCCAGATCTTTTCTGCCACAAAGCATGCACACACTAAAATGCAGGTAGGGAAACGTGCTTGGGTTGTATCATGTGTGGGTTACTGCTCTTGGAAATGGCATTCCACTTGTGCCAAGGGGCGAGGCTTAGAGGTTTGACATGAGCAGTTCACTTCCTGCACTCCAGTTCTCAGAGGGCATAAAGCTGGGCTTGGCTAGTTCCTTGGGTTTTAGTTTTTTGTTTGTTTTTTTTTTTTTAATGAGCAAAATGATACTGTTTGATGTGAAGGCTTTTCAGCAGGGCAGATATCCTCAGCTTCAGAGAAATAAGGATGGAGGTTAGCATTGGTTTCAGATTCCCAGCCATGCTGTCGTTACTGTGTAGCAGCTGAAATGGTTCCATCCATCTCCTTACCAAGTTACTTAATTTCTTGGCAAGAAGATAGTAACTGCAGACAAAATGGGGGTAGGGAGGATCAAAACTGTGTGAATTGTTTAACCTTCCTTCACAGTTCAACAAAGTTGGGGTTTTTTTTGTGTTTTGTTTTGGTTTTTTTTTAAATCTTTTGGCAACCGCCTAGGTTTTGTGAGGCTCTTCAGGCTTTGTAAGCCCCCAAAGATCATAACTTCTGGCTCAAGGCTGAAATCCCTTCAGCCAAAGCTGAAGAGAGCTTTTCACCCGTGTTGAGTAAGCAGTTCAAGAAGCAGCTATCAGACGTGGTACACTCAAGATGGACTGTGAGCTGACTGCCAGGTCTTGGACAAAGATAAGCACTAGTCCTGGATTGCTGGATTTCAAATGCTTCAGAAATCATAGAGGTGCTCAGCAGCAGCTAGTGCCTGGTATTGCTGTTGGAAGCCTGTGCCGGGAAGAGGAGTAACAGGATGAATTCAGTAACTGAAAAGCAATATTACTTAAAACTCAGCTACAGAAATCATTGTGAAATAAATGAAGAAAAAACTTCTCTCTCCAACACAATTTTTGGTTCTAACAGCACAGAATGAGTTCTTGCTTAAGAGCCTAGAGGATGTCATGGCTCAAATGAAAATACTTGTTCTGGAAGATGGTCCAGGGATGTGGGACCAGTGATGAATTCAATGTGAAGAAGAGTTAAGAACGCTCCTAATAATTTTCTGTGTGCTGATCTGGGTGGGGAGGACACAGGACAGGACAATTTTGATGCTCAGTGGCTCGATAGGAAAATAGTAAGTGCATGAAAACTGATCATAAATTGTGTTGTGAAGGATGTACTTGAATTGGTCACTTGTACCTAACTTCAAGTGTTATCGAAAGTGTTTTGCCTCTGAAGAAATAACGGAGTGTCCCAATTTCTTACTTAAGCAGTGGCAAACCTGAGATTTAGAATGCAGAATCTCTTCAGTCTTAAGCAGTATGGGTTAAAAGTAGTGATAGATGTGCTCAGAAGATATGTGCAGTTTACAACAAGGTATCAGTAAGTTTTGGTCAGTAGTGATTTAATGTGTATCTGTAGTTAAAGTTCAGGGCAGGTAATATGATTAATTAGTGGATGTTTTATGACTGATGCACTCAGGAAGGTTCTTTAACCTCCCTTTGGCCTCATTCCCATAACAACCTCTGACACTTTCTGAGATGTTCTCCTTTCAGGCTAAAGCTTCTCATGTTTCATTTGAACTCTGAACTTTTTTTTTTTTTTTTTTTTTTTTTTTAAATGGAGAAAATGGAGCCAAGGGAATGTAAGTGGGTTACCCTGTTTATGTTCCTCCCACACACCCCTTCTTTTTAATGCCTGTGTAGGAGGAACAGAGGAAAAACTCTAATTTCCCTTACTTGCTACAGCTTTCATTTCCTCTCCCAATGTGGAACCAGACACTGCCAGACATCAAATCAAACGTTTTCCAATACAGAGATCTGGTTTTAAAACCTGTGGCTTGTGAGCCAGCTGCTAGGAGTAGTTTGTCACTGTGATACTCCCTGGTAGCCAAACCTCAAGAAGGATTTCCAAAAACTGGAAATGTCTCAGGGCTAAACACACCACTGTAACCTGAAGGGTTCCAGTAGTTTGAAAAAGAGGTTGGTAGTGTGGACATGCAGCTGCTACAAGAGACAGAAACAGAGGTGCAGTCCCTCTTCCACAGTAGTGGGTATCAAATTTGCCTGGGGGCAAAGAAACATCTCAGGCAAGAGGATTCTTACTATTGACACAATTTAACAGCTTGCAAAACCATGCCAGAAGGCAGCAGAACCCAAGCAAACACCAAATAACCCTGGTAAAATAGAAGATGCAGCTAATCCCTGATGATAAAATGTGTTGTCTAATGTTTAATCTACTTCAGCTGCAGGTTCTCCTCCTTAGCCTGCAAACCCCCAGATCTCTAGGATGGTAGTGTGCCTTGGATGGGAAACCCATCAGGACTTTCTTCAGGGCTGCCTATGTTGACTTAAGCAGAAACTTTCAGTTTTCCCTAGAGAAATAGCTCTTCAGTCAACATGTTGTTTTCAAACCAGGACAGACCACTTTCTCCAGTCTTGTTGACTCCTGCAATATGAACTGCCCAGTTAAATATCTTCTACTGCAGACAAAGCAGTACAGGCTTTGAGTTAGACTGAAAGACCCAAGGAGCCTTGTTACTATATTGATTTTACAATATAGGGGGTAGTTACCACACTTGTTCTGTAGTGTGGCCCTCTAGCTCTCAACCACTCTCAAAGAGAAATAGCTGTAAGAAGTTGGTATTTATAGTGACACTCTGCTTTGTCGTGGAGTACAGACCTCTGCACAAACCCTTCTCCTGTTGCTGCCATCTGAAATAGCAGAGCTGCCTCTCAGCACATGGCTCCAAATGCTATAGATGAACTGTACTGAGCTGAGTCAGGAGGGAATGTCATGCAGGAAGGAGATCCCTTCCCTATGCCTGTGGTTGCTGTGATGTGGGGATGCCCTGTGGAAACTCTGGTAAGAGTTTCCTGCTGATATTGACAGTTCAAAGTAATTTTCCCATCAGGTGAGATCTGAATACCCAAAACCATTCACAGCTCTGGGAATGCTGTGGATTTCCATAGGCTCACTTAAACTCTACTACAAGCACCTTAAAGGTAGCTAATTTGTGTAACCTGAGGATGTTAAAAGGGTAAGACTGCTCTTAGGTGTGCATTCTTACTCCCTTTTGGCTGTGCTTAGCACAGTGCCTGGTCTGAACACCCAAAGGGTATAAATAGCCTCCTGTTATCACCAAGTGTGGCAAACACTCTGCTGCTATCAGCACTGATGGGGCTCACTCCTTAGCCTGTTGGCTCACTTGCTTTTATTATTAAACAGATGTTGTCCTTAACCATTCCCTCTGCAGCATTGCACAGCTTTCCTTTAAGGGAACATCCCTAGACATTTTCTATCCTTCATTCAGAACTGATGATAAATGAAGCCAGCCCCAAACTTAGAAATGCCAAGAGCCCAGAAACACAGTTTATCAGACCTCCAAAATAAATAAGGTGTGTGTCAAAGTTGCCTGTCTGTTGGCAAGGGCATGCCATGAACGCTAGTGTCTGATTGTGGAGGGAATGTGGACATTGGGAAGTGTTGACTGATACAGCACTCAAGGGACTGGGAATGAGAAGGCTGTGGAAGATACAAAAATGTGTCAGCTGATAGCCCAGTAAGTACTTTTTTTCCCCCTCCCTGGTTCTGTGAAAATGTTCTCCTGCCAGGCTGCAGGGAAGAATAAATTTCAAACTTCCAGCAAAACCCATTTTAGAAGTTTGATTTTTAGTGTTTCTGTGGAGTAGCTGTGTGATGATGAGTAGCCTTGTGAGCAAGGGTCTTTTTTAAGTGCATGCCAGATCTGTTCTCCTAGGCTTTTATTGTGGTGGTTATGGAGCCTTTTCACCTCTGGAAGAGTGTGCCTCCCAGATGATTTTAGAATTGATGCTTCAGTATTTGGCTTGCTCTTCACTCAGTTATCTCTGAATGAGGACAACTGCATTAAAAGGGAGGCTACTTTTCCTTCTTGGGATTTAGGGTGTTTTTGAGTACCTCTGAATGCATCTGAAGGCTTCTTTCTTCATTTTGCTACTTCCCCTCTAAGAACTGAGCTTGTTCTCATAAGATATGAGCTACTCACTCTGTAAATAAGCCAGGATCACTTCCAGTAAGAGAGGTCCTGCGTAATGGTGCACTAGCACTGGTATCCCAAAATAGCTTTTGCCTGGACCTCAGAAGGGTGAGTAGACATTCAAGATGACTGCAGTCATATAGGAGAAGAATGACAACACTAGAAAACTAATGCCAGGACCCAGAGTTTGGTTACTCAGTGGGTTGCTTTTTCTCTCCAAGGACTCAGCTTATGTAACCCTTTAGACGTTTTAATTTTTCATGGTTATATTTTATTTCTTCTCCTCTGGCACATGGACAAGCTGCTGCCACACAGCCTGTTCCTTATGGACTGAGCAACCTGGCACTATTTAGCCTAAAGGAGAGCAGCCTGAGAGGGATCTTCTTAATTCTGATCAATAGCTAATGGGTGGGGGACAAAAAGATTAGACTGGGCTCTTTTGAGTGGTGGCCAGTGACAGGACAAGGGGCAATGAGTACAAACTAGAATACAGAAAGGTTCACTTGAGCTTAAAGAGAAATTTCTTTCTTGTGAGACTGCTGGAGCAGTGGAAGAGGCTGCCCAAAGAGGTTGTCTTCTTCGCTGGAGACATTCAAAACCCATCTGGACATACTCATGTGCAGTCTGCTCCAGGTCTGTTAGCAGGGAGTTGGTCTTAGAGGATCATCTCCGGAGGTCACTTCTGACCCCCATCATTCTGTGATATGCTCGCTTGAGACATCAGGTTAGTCTCTGTCATCTTAAATTGACATCTCCAGCCAAAGCAGAGGATGCTTTGAAATCTGCCTTCATCTCCCATCTCCCCTGAGGTACATGGGACCACCACTCATCTGAAATGCTTTTCAATGATACCCTAACTCTTCAATAAGGGAGTTTTCTCCAGGGAAAAAGCATTTTCTCCTATTTCCGCTGTAGGGATGAGTCTCCCCAGGGATATGGTCGAATCCGCACCCTTGGGGGTGTTTCAAAGAGGTAGAGATGTTTATCGTTGGGCTTGGACTTATCTTGAAGGTCCTTTCCTAGCATCTTGTTCTGCGTTTGCAGGCAGCGGCAGCGCTTGGCTGGCGGCATGTGGCGGCTCGGCAGTCGCCACTAGATGTCAGCCTTGCTCTTCGTCACCTCCGCCACGGCGCAGCCCGCAGCGGCCAGCCCTGGCGGCTCCGCGCCCTGCGGCAAGCAAAGCAGCAGCCGCTGCTTACCACGCAGGTGCCGGCATTCCCATGCTGAACTTTCAGGGAACGAGGCATTTCAGAGGACGGCTAAGGTCACACACGGGCTGATGGCATGTCTGACGAAGATTTCCCCAGATGCTTTCGGAGTATCAAGTGGTAGTGTTCCCAGAAGTTCTATTGTAGTTTGTTTTATCTGGAACTGTAATGGTTTGGAGGGATTGAGTTCTGCTTCCTATAGATAAAACTTTTAAACTCCATATTCTCCACTGAGTTTACTACAAAGACCACTAATAGAAATTTGTAGTCTTTAGTGAGTGCAGGGGACTCAGAATGGCTTCAGTGGGAGGCTTAGGTTGGACTCAAGGAACAGTTTCTTTCCCAAAAGGGTTGTGAAGCCCTGGCACAGGCTGCCAGTGGCAGCGGAAGGATTGAAAACTGTAGATGTGGTGCTGAGGGACATGATTTAGTGGTGACCTGGTAGTGCTGGATTAATGGTTGGACGCAGTGATTTTAAAGGTTTTTTGCAGCCTGCATGGCTCTATGATCACGAGAATTCATTATTAAAGGTTTGCATTTGGAGTCCTGCCTTGTGCTATGGACAGAGGCAGACACAAGATTTATTCTTCAGGTAGCATTCAACTATCTTGATATTAAGAACATACTTTTGTGGGATTTTTTTTTTCCCCTCTACAGTGATCTCTCTAATTTGCCACCTGTCTTCTGCACTGTTTAAAATACAAACAACAGCCACCAACAAAATGAGACTCTGAAGACAGTAGCAGCATTGGCTGTGCAATTGTGATCACCTCAGAGCAGTGTGCACCCTAAGGACTGTACACACAAGAGCCCCTTCAGGAGCAGCAGACGTTTGTAGTTCTGGTGCAGCTTATGCTGTGAATGTCTTTATGCACAGGCATAATATTCTTCTCAGTATTTTGTGTAATTCAGAAAAGCAAACTGAAACCACCAAACTAGGTTTTGTGGAATCATAACACTTCCCACAGGGGTCATCAGCAAGATGGCATCTTTGGATACATCTGACAACCATCTGCTGCTTGAGCTAACTATGCCATCAACAGCAGCAGCAGTTTTCTTTCACGCTGGCTGTCAGCAGAAGGGAAGAAAGGGTGTGCGTCCCTGGAGGTGTTTCAAAGGCATACATGTGGTGCTGAGGGACATGGTTTAACACCAGAGTTGGAAGAGTTAGAGAACAGTTGGACTCTATGATCTTGAAGGTCTTTTCCAATCAAAACAATTCTGCAATTCCCTAATCTCTTGCTGGAAGTCAAGAAATTTTCCCATCCCTCCAATGTCCCTGAGAAGGAAGTACTGGCTGAGTGGCAGCTCCTAAAAAACAGGACCTCTCTGTCCTTGTCTGGCTACTCCATTCCCTGCCTCGGTTCCTCAGTCTCATTCTTTTTCCCTGACACTGTATTTTGTCCCAATGTTGTTGTTCTTCAAATCCTTCATCTCATTTCTCTTTATTGTTTTCAGCTGCCTCAGCACTGTCCGTTTTCCTGGGTCTCTCTTGTTTCAGTTCTCCCTGGTTTGCTCTCTTCTGAGCTCATTACTCTCCTGGGCTGGATTAGATGAGCTGATACCACTTCAGAAGTTGCAAGTTTCCTGTTATCTCCTGGTTATTCCAGGGGTCAGACTCTCACCTCAGGTAGTACCATGCTGTCCCTCTGCTTGCAGTTTCAATTTCCTTCCACCAGCAGCTTTCTTCATCCCATCCTGCATTGCCGGATCCATTCCAAGTCTTGGAGCCCTTGACTGCAGGGTATTTTCCTCGGTGTTAACTCCCTGCCAGCTCAGTTGTTGTCCTCCCTGTATATGAATTAAGTAGGTTTTATCTTCAGATCTGATGGACTTCTCCTCCTTCCTTCATCTTACTCTTTCCTGAAAGAAGTCCCGAGCCACTGAATGGTGAGGGACTGCAACTGAGGATCGTCTTACGCTGTCTCAAACTGTATAGTTAAATCATCTTGGTTGTATTATAAGGAGACGGAAAACTCATTCACTTCAGAGCTGGGTGTCACAGAATCCCAGAGTTTAAGTCCAGAGGGGATGAATGAATCATCTTGTTTGAGCTCTTACATACTGCAAGTCCTTAATATATATTGGACCTGATAAATTGAATTTTGACACTGAGATGAGCATAGTTCCTTAAACAAGGGTTGGAAAGCCTGAGGAAAAACACACACAGAGACACTCAGATGAAAAGCAATGTGAATTACTGCCTTTGTCAGTGTGGTAGTGGTTGTGTGAGAGCTGGGTGATGGCAGTGTCAGTTATACAATTATAAACTGATACACAGATGATGTTACAAGGTGGATGTGATACCTCCTGTCACATTGTTCTCTTTTGAACAATCTACTTTCAGTCCATGAAGATGTAAGATATAAGCAATCTACTGCCTTGAGTTTTGTTTCCCACACTGGCATGCTGCATTGAGGATGTGGATAAAACAAGTGGAGGAATACAAGGATACAGCTGCAGTATGTTGAGCTTTACATATGCATTATATATTTGATTTATTAACTTCTTCTTGGGATGCAAGTGAGCCAACTATTATGAAGCTGGAAATAGTCTGGGGGCACTGATTTAAGTCTCACATGCTGCTGTTCTTCACTTCTGTGGGATGCCTTTGGGAAGATATTGCACAAAATTCAACTGATCTGCACAGTTTCAGGTGGACTTTGTGAGTCGTTTATCCATGTCATGCCAAAGAAGTGGGGGTGGCAGATTAGAATTAGATTAACTTTAATACCTTTTTCTAAACTTTTTTTTTTAAGAAGTATTTCTTATTTGCATTATCCTTAATTTAATTTGATCCCTATTTTTGCTTTCAAATGCTGGGGTGCAATTCAGAGCCAGGTAGCTCGAGGCGATTAATGGGTTTCAAAATTTTGTGATGCTGAGGTTTTGAAGAGTGTCTGATTGCTTTTAAAAAATTTTAAAACAAAAAAAACAAAAAAAAAAAAAAAAAGACTGGGGAAAAAAAATATACAGAAACATTATTGAGCAAGTATTCTGTTTCCAGGAGAGGGGAAAAAGAAAAAGAAGAGTAAATGTATTATTCAAGAAAGAAATACAGCCAGTGTGATAGAAGTGCCTTCCCACGTCTTCTGGCCAGGTGCGACTTGCATATAAATGTTTCACGTTAAGATTTAAGATAAAGGAGGAGTCTGTGGGGAACCTTGTTTCCTGGAGATCTGCTTGCCAGAGTAGCTCCCAAGTACTGACTTCCCATTTTTTTATTTGGTTGCTAAGGATGAAAAGCTACATCATTTTCTGGAACAGCAGTTCCTTGCATGGCATTATGCTTGGCACACATTTCTATAGGTGTGTGTGGGTCCTTAGCCTGGCTTGGCTCAGCCACTGTCTGCTGCTTTATGTTTAATTCAAAGGCTCACCTCTACATCTGATTGCAGAGTGAACAAGAGATACAGGTTTTTATTAGCTGAGAACCTCCTTTTCAGGTAGACCTGAAAGCCTGGGTAATGCAGGGCATTTGCTGTTAGTGCTGCAAAGGAAGCTTAGGAACTCCAATTTCCTGGCATGATTCACTCCGTGCAGTGTGTGTGTGTGCAGACTTTTATCCATCTCTCAGGCTTGAACTTGCAAATCCAGTCCATCTGACAAGAACATCATTAAGTTTATGCTTCTGCGAAATGTTTTTCCCTATATCTAGGAATGTGTTTGACCACTACATTAAGGAACACCTCTAAGCCTGTGAAGCCCTTCTATGAGAAGAATGGGGCATCCTAAGGGTGCTGCTACCAAAGGAGACCACCCTGAGCTCTCTGTTATCCTCCACTCCCACCTACCCTGTTGGCTCTGTCTGGAAGGCCAAGTGTTAGCAAAGCTGGCACCCTCACCACTTTCCCAGCATAGAGCTGCACTTGTGGAGATTTTCCCAAGACTTTTAACCTGAAATCTCTCTCTTGTGGGCACCTATGATACCATGATGCACTTTGCTCCCTGCTTCTGACACCTTGTTTTGGTGCAGTAAACATTTTGTTTACTTCAGTGCTCTGTTAAATGTTTCATGGCCTGACGTGGACTCAGTGTCTGGTAGGCATTCGATAAGGTGGCTGCCTGGGGTACTGGGCAGCTGAACTGCTGATCAATATGGAGAACTATGTCCTTATAGTAGACGTCAATGTTTTTCTTTCCCTTTTCACGTATTCTACTTTTAATTTCCTAGGTTTCTTCTGTTTTTAGTCCAGGAAGCTTTTCTAATCACTGTGGATATTTAACATGTTCCTTTTCCCCCTTCACATTCCTGTTATTTTTAGCAGATGCATCAAAGGGAAGGTAAATATTTTTATTTCTAGCACTCCTTCTCTATTACCAAACTCCTTTACTTTTTTTTCTTGTCTATATTCTTTACTTTTGATTCCATTTTCTTTTCTGTTCTGAATACTATAATCTCATCTTTATTCTCCATTTCTGCTTCTCCTTCAAAGTGTGTAATAACTCCGATTCTCTTCTTCAGATTTATTAAATCCCAAAATAGTAATTTTTAAAAAATCAATTATATATATAAAAATATATATGCATACACACATTTTTCCCCTAATTATTATTACTTTAATTTTTTTCTCTACTTTTTTGGTAGTCTCAGTAATCCTTGTCCGCTTGCAGGATTACAGAGGCGTTTTTGAGAAAGAATGTACAATTGTTGGCATTTCCCCATTCTGAGGAGCTAGGATCTGTGCTCAAAAAAAGGAAATAATAAATATCAAGTGAAGAATCCTAGAGGATTCTTCTCATAATTATTCCCATAATAGGGGTGGGATTTTTTTTTCTTGTCCTCCAAAACATCAAATAATTCTATTTATTTTTTATTTTTTAAAAAGATGTATTCATTCAAGCCTGAAATATAATTTCATTTATTTATTTATTTTAGGCTCAGTAATCCTTCTCCACTCTCAGGATTATAGAGGTACTTCTGTGAAAGAATGCATAGTTGTTGTTACTGGTTCCCTCTGCGGAGCAAAGATCTGCACTCAAAAGAGGAAAATAATAAATCCTGAGTGAAGAATCCTAGAGGAGTTCCGGGAGCTGGAAATCATCCTTCCCTGATGCAAAACCCACTTCATTTGCACCACTTGTAACGAACTGCAATTGCTGCAAGGTAAGCCTCACTTTCTGATAATGTCAGTGGTTTAGTTTGCTTGTAACTCAGAATTTTCCAGCTGTGTACTGGAAAGGAAAGTGAATTTTTAGCAGTAATGTGCCTTCTTGGAAAGTGTACTGTGACCTACACCAAGCTTGGCTGCAGACTGATCCATCTTCACGCTCTGCCTGCAAATGGCAGTGCTTGGTCATTAACAGAGTGAGTCACAGTAATGTCTTATGATCTGATCTGGCATTTATAAGGAAATCGAGCATTGAGCCTTGGGTACCTCTCCTACAGGTCATTTGTCCTGGTGATGCAGAGAGTGCTTGCTCCCAGGAGAAGGCAAAGCTGCCCATTATGTCAGCTCACACCCTGCAAAGGGCTACTGATTCCAGCACATCTGCCTGTGATGTGCTCTCTAAACGGGGTCAGTGTTATAACTGGGAGGAGGGAGCAGCTTGAACTCTGAGTGCTCAGAGAAATGGCATAACTGGCTCTGTCAAAGAGAAATGTGAAATGTAGGCAAGCTGGCTTGGTTTACATTCACTTAAAAAAAACAACATACCTAATGATTGGGGCTTGGGATCATTGATTTATGTGTCAAACAGATGAAAAGCAAAATTTCTATGACGCCTTTATCATCATTCTGACAAGGGCTGCTTTTAAGTTAAGAGTGATAAAGAATGCCAACTTCTGACATTACTGGAACAGCCCCATCAGCTTTAATTTTCTTTTGTTTTCCTGTTGCCAAAGAAAGGCCATTAGGGATAAGTGTGATCTCAAACCGGTTAATGCAGTGACGTGCATATTTGCCCCTGAATTGCCCTAGCTGGTTTATAGAGTATTGCATAACCCCACTGAGAAGCCAGCTACAGAAAGCAGAAATTGCAAGTATCAAATACCTTCTCAAGGTATTTTCCAACCTTAATGATTTGAAGATCAAGTCTACCCATCAATCCAATGTTGCCATTAAACCATGTCCCAGAGTGCCATATCTACACAATTTTAAAAACACCTCTAGAGACAGTCACTCCACCTCCTGGGGCAGCCTGTTCCAATGCCTGAGCACTCTTTCACTGAAGGCAATTTTCCTAACATCCAACCTAAACTTCATGTGGTGCAACTTGGGGCCATTTCCTCTCATTCTATCACAAGTTACTTGGGAGAAGAAACCAAATGCCACCTGGCTCCAACCTCATTTCAGGGACTTATAGAGAGTACTGAGGTCTGAAATGCAGTTCTAAGGTCTCCGGGGAGCCTTCTCTCCTGCAGGCCGAGCAGCCCAACTCTCCCAGCCAATCTTCACGAGAGAGGTGCTCCAGCCCCCTGAGCATCTTGCCGGCTCTCTGGAGCCGCTCTGCTTCCCTCAGCCGCTCCTCACAAGAATTTAGCCAATGATTCTCAAACTTCTGGAAGGCGATGGGTGCGAGCTGTGCGCAGCTGAAGCACTGCGGCAGGCTGCTGGGTGCAAGGGTCGAATCCGTGTGCCCCGTGCGGCTGTTGGGTGTGCCCAGTTCTGCCGGCAGGCTGGAGGCCACTAGAGTGTGCTCGCTTCTCAGCCTGGCAGCGAGCACGCAGCGGTGCTCAGGGCTCTGCCAGCTTGCTGGAAGTTTAATTGTTCCTCCGAAGTCGGGAGCTCCTGCTCCTGTCACTGCAGAGCGCAGATAGCTGACCGCATGCTATTAGCGTCGGTATAGTTACAGCAGAGCTGATGCAGTAAGCTGGAGAACTTCAAACTGAAGGGTTTCCTTTCGGCTGATTTGTCTGTAAGCAGCAGTTAACACCACACGTGAGGAGCAGCTGTGCAGGTTAAGAAGATTTCAGGCAGAAGTTTGCTGCCTTGGATCGCACTCAGTTTCCAGTATATCCCATTTCAAACCAATGCTTATTCTGTTCCTTCTTTCTTCTCTTTGGTTTTGTTTTGGTTTTGGTTTTTTTTTTTTTCTATTTTCTATTAATTTCTAGTTTAGTGAGCATTCATCCTTGGAGTTTTCCACTAAACAGAACTGACAGCTAATAACAATTTGCACCTCTTTAACCTGGCATGAACAAAGCCTTTATAAACACACAGCTGAATCAAGCATCACCCAGTCAAGCAGGCCAGTGATATTCATATATTTCAACAGATAAACTAAACCAGAAAACAAATCCAGATACTTTCTTTGCAGCCACAAAAGCCAAGATGAGAACATGCAGCATCTGACATCTGTTCCTATGCTCAACCATACAATGGTTTGGTTTTCAAATATGTATATCATTATCAACGTGATTAAAGAGTTATGATTAACATTCTTTTGGGAATGAGTAATATGACTTCTTTATATTTGTACTGGAAGCTTTCAAGTGTAACATATCATTCTGAATATCTTATAGTAGGACTGACACAAACATAGTACACAAAAAAAAAAAATCCACCCTGCGGCTCAGCTGGATGTTAGCACAGATACATAAAGCAGTGTGTGAAGTGAAAGAGAGAAACAAAGAATTGGAGAGAAAGGTGAGAAGATGTTGATAAAATCAGCAGAAAATAGAGAGAAAGACAGAAACAAAGAAGGAAGGAAAAACTGTGAAGAGGAATCAGACTGAAAGTGTTCATACCCAGGACTAAATCGTATGCTGTAGACAGTGGGTGAAGGATGCAAGAATTAGACACCATTTAGTGCTGTAAGCACATAGAACCCAGAATCACACCAGTCTGAAACAGAAACGAGCCCTTCATTTCCTGTCACAGTATACAGAGACTCTGCTGTCAGTCTGCTCTGGTTTTAATGCACGATGGTAAAGGAGTAGAAATATTCTCAGTATTTCGCTATTGTGACGAGACAATATCATACACCAGTGCTTATCATAGCACATTGTATCGCCTATCTCTGTGTTACCAGTGAATAGTAAATATTTAGAGATCATTTGTTAATTGAGTAGTGAAAAGCAGCATTTGTGTGGGAGAACAGAGCCCTCAGACCATACCACCATCCAGAGAGTTACTGCGCATTAAATCGCTCTGTTTTTTTCCATCTAGTGTGTGTGTTTGCAGTATCCTCTTTCAAGACTTGGGTGCCACAGAGTAACTGTCAGTGTTTAGTCACTTTCTGCACCAGTGATTCCATCTGCTGGGGGCTCCATTGATTTTTCACATCTCGGCACAAGAAGGCCCAGGCTGTGCCCTGTTGCCTGTGAGTGTGTGGTGGCACCAGCAGGAAGGGATGTCAAGGCAAGCGCTTGTAGGATGAGTAATTACGGTGGAAACACCACAGAGAGCTCTAAGGTTTCATGGAACCACAGATATTTTCCTCTCTGAGTAGTTCAAAATATGGATTTTGTATGCCAAGAGGCTTTGTCCTTCAGGATCTTATCAATGTTTTAAAAACAAAAGGTGTGTTGCTGTTCCTTAGTTTGAAACAGCATTTCTTTCCCTTTACGATTTGTTTTAATCCCCAATTCTTTAAGCATGAAATGAATTCATATTATTTTCCTAATCCTATTAACATACACCCCTGGGAGGCATCCTTTTCCTGGGAAGAGCAGAAGGTTAGGAAGAGATGTGGGAGCAAGCAGACATCCTGTTGTTGGCTGAGATTTTACCTTCTTAAGGTATTGTGCCACCTGGCAGTTGTATTTGCTAGCTATGTTTAGTTGCTGTCAGACTTAGAACTTCTGAACAGACTGAGAAGAACAGATTCTCCGGGGGCCTTTGCTGCTCTCTTCAGCACCTCTCTGGTCGTGGTGTTTCTTGAATGGGACGGTAATAGAGGCCAATGTGAGTGAAGTGGCAAAACAGGTGCATAGATAAACACAACTGTGGCATTTTAAGGTCTGCTGCAAGGACCGGGGTGGATTAGCTTTTAGGTTTCCTCTTGTGGCAGATGTAATCCCTGTGCAGCAGGTGTGATGAGGTATAATGCTGGTAAACATCTCCTTGATATGGTGCTCCCATGAAGGCAGCCCTCATTTCTGTTTAGGTCGTTGGAAGTTCGTGAGAGTTTGGAGAAGGTAGGTTGAGTCCTTTTGACCTGAACCCTGACAGCTCAGGGTGTGATGCTCTTATGAAGGTATGACATTGCATGTAGGAATGGTGTTCCCTCAATGGTATGCACTATGTAAATATTTGTGGAATAGGGCAGGGATTTTACAGAGAGAAAAGAGAGATCTGGTGATACTATTTAAGACTGCACTGTACTGGCTGCACAACACGAAAACCAAGGATATTTAAAATTATTTCTGTCAGTTTGTGAGTTGCTTGGCAATCTTTGCTTCAGACTTATTGTAGCATATCATGGGTATCTGCACATATGGGGAAAGGCAACGTTGGGCTATATATACCAGTCTAAAATCTATTACTGTTAGGACAGGAGTAGTCTTGTGTTACAGTCTCTAACCCAGCCAATGAGCTCTCTAACAATGAAATAATCATAGTAAGCAACCAGAGAAATCTTTCACAGGCTGAGATTGATACTGTGCCTAAAGGAAGACAATAATGCATGGAACAAGTCATGAATGCCCTAAAAATAAAATGGTGCAGGCAGGTTACTGACAGAACCCGGGTTCATCTTGGGCCACATCATCCTGCAGAAACACCCAGCAAGAGTTCCACACAGAGCTGAGGTTGCTGTGTGTGGAAATGTGTCCATATGTAAGCAAACACATTTGTGAGAGGTGCAGGGGGAGGCTGGCAGGTGGACTTGGTTGTGGACCAGCAGCAGCATTTCATTTTGCTGTTTGGAGGAGAGAAGTGTAAGGCTGAAATACTTCAACGTGCACGCGTGCCACTCAGTGCTGTGTCGGAGTTCCTTCCACCAAGGACTGGGGAGCAAGAGTCACTCAAACTGAAGTCAATCTTTGCTTAAAGCTTCACTGGACTCGATGTGAAATTGTCTAAGTGAAGCCTGGGGGTGCCAGATGGCATGCTTCTGGGGCTGGGGGGTATTGGTGTCCACAGGGGCCTTCTGAGTGCGTCGATGGGTATGGGCAGAGATAATTGTCATTGCAGTTACTAAGGCACTAATAAAAACTTGGCTGGTGAAGGGGTTCATTTACAATTTCAGTATTTATTTTCTGCCACAGTACTTAAATGAGCATATTGCAAATTCTAGTTTGGGGAAAGCAGTAGATTGGCTGCAGGCTTTGATCAACAGTGAGCGAAAAGAGACATTCCCACTCTTTATTAAGTATTACTTCTATAATGCTATACAAAAGCATCTTCATGCTTGCCTCATACACGCTGCTGGGCATGTACCTCAAGTTGGCAGCATGGTTGTGAATTCTTTTAAGGAAGCCCCAGCACTCTGGCAGCTCGCTGCCTTCTGTGATACAGGTACAGTTGCTTCTGCTCCCATTCTTTTGTCTGCAGTGTAGCTTTTGTTGCTGCCAGAAGACTCAAGTGCCCTAAAACTATAAAACATGCTTTGTAAACAGTATTGTTTCTGCAGTACTGCTCATAATGCTAAAGCACAGAGTTGGGGATTTGGTTTTCTTTGGGTTTTTTTGTTTCCTTTTCTTTCTATTTCTTGGTTTGTTTAGTTGTTATGGGTTTGGGTTTGATTTTGTTTTGGTGGTTTGTTTTTTTTAAAATTTTACATGAATGATGAGCTTTTGAAATTATCATGCAAATGTCATAGGTATTCCAGTACAACCTTTCATTAGCTCCTGTTCTTCTGAGGTTCATGTAAAATTTTGACTGTTGGGGTTTTTTTTTCTCCCCTCTATTTTCTACCTGTAAATATTGTAAATCAAACAGTCAGCACATTCAAAACACCTCAGTTCTTTGAATTCTTCTGGAGACTCCCCACTGTGCTCTCTGCATTTTTAAGCTTCCCAGCATCTCCTGTGACAGGTTTGCTTCCAATGGGCAGATGCAGCAGGCAGGCTGGCAGCTTTTCCCAGCTCTGTCGCTCAGAACAAACTTCAGCACTGCTCTATCAAACTTAGTTTTGATAGCTGGGAGTGCTCAGGTCTTTCTCAATGAATCCCATAACCAGAATTCCTGCTCTAGAAGCATAAACGCAACTCACAGTGGCCTCTTGGTTGATCTTAGAATCATAGAATGGTTTAGGTTGGAAGGGACCTTAAAGCTCAGCCAGTTCCAACCCCCTGCTGTAGCCAGGGACACCTCCCACTAGAACAGGTTACTCACGGCCTCATCCAACCTGGTACTGAACACCTCCAGGGAGGTGCCATAACCTCCCTGGGCAACCTGTGCCAGTGTCTCACCACCCTCACTGAAACAACTTCCTCCAAACATCCAGTTTAAATCTCCCCTCTGCCAGTTTAAACCCATTACTCCTCGTCCTGTCATTACAAGACCTTGTCAATAGTCCCTCCCCAGCCTTCCTGTAGGCCCTTTTCAGATATTGGAAGACTTGTCTCCAGGCTGCAAAGCCCCAACTCTCTCAGCCTATCTTCAGAGCAGAGCTGCTGCAGCCATCTAAGCATCTTGGTGGCCTCCTCTGGACTGGCTCCAACAGTTCCATGTCCTTCTTGTGTTGGGGGCTGCAGAGCTGCAGACAGTGCTGCAGGTGGGGTGTGAGGAGAGCAGAGCAAAGGGGCAGAATCCCCTCCCTTGCCCTGCTGGCCACAGCTGCCCTTGCTGCAGCCCAGGATAGAGTTGCTGCCTGAGCTGGATTTCCTCCAGCATTGCTCCCTCTAGCGGTCCAGCCACGCAGCGGTTTTGCAGCTGAGTGGAAGCGCTGCAATGTCCCAGGTGGCTCACAGAGCGCCTAATGAAGTGTGTAGCACAACCATTTCATTGCAACGTCTTGTGTACTTTTGCCTGTAATAACTGCATTCCTCACCCCGGAAGTCTCTGTAGCTTTCAGAACTGAGTTACAGCGGTGTTATTGTTTTAAGAATCTATTTTTCCATGACAAGAGTAGCACTTCCCTAAACTATTGTATTTATTAGCAACCTCTGACACTACTGTCATTCTCATTGGCCTTGATCAAGTCAGTATCATTTAAAATCTCTTTAAGAATTATTAAACCCAGTTTATTTAATTGGAAGCTGGATTTGAGAGTGCAAAGCCAATACTTTCATGTATTTAAAGTAAGGTAATGATAAATTTCTGGTTTCATGTAAATGTAACCTCGCCTCCATCCCTCCCCCAAACCTGAAACCAACAGCAAAGGCTGCTGCAGTAGAGAAGTGGATCTTAGGAGTTACATCAGTCAGATGGTGTTCCAAAGCAAGGGAGCAGCTCCAATACAATTTTATCACCTCTGCCTTTCAGAACTCAGTTGGATGTAATGTCTACATCAAGGAACTGACAGAATGAAGCTAACTGGCATGAAGGAAAAAAAAATGGCACCACAAAACCCCACTTCTTCTGAAGAAGCTTCTAAATACCAGTTGTCTAAACCTATTGATAAGCAGGGATGCATTATTAATGAAGCCTGCAGCCTGCCTAGTGCTGCTCAGATGGTTCAAGCATTTAGTAGGAAATCTTTCTGTGAAGTGCTGCACAGAATAATGACAGTGTCTGTCTTAAATCGAACAAATGACTGTAGCAAGCTCTGGGGAGGCTCCGAGCAAGCAGATGCTTTCCAAGTGAAAGGCAGTGGGGTACCACCTGCTGTAAGCAGGCAGGCAGCAACAGTCCACTAAATATTGACTCATTAATAATTCAGGGCAGTAGGAACCCTTAGCTCTTCAAGTACGGCACTGCCCCTTCATCATGTGGCTTTTCATCACCCTAATGAGCTACTTGAAGAATCGGGCAGGGAAATGTCTTGCAGGTATTCCCNCCCCAGGTCCTTTTCCTCAGAGCTGCTCTCCAGCCACTCACCACCCAGCCTGTATTTGTGCTTGGGATTGCAGCGCCCCAGGTGCAGGACCTTACACTTGGCCTTGTTAAATTTCATGAGGTTAGCCTGGGCCCACCTCTCCAGCCTGTCCAGGTCTCTCTGGATGGCATCCCTGCCCTCCAGCGAGTCAACTGTGCCACACAGCTTGGTGTCATCTGCAAACTTGCTGAGGGTGCACTCGATTCCTCTGTCCATGTCGCTGACAAAGATGTTAAACAGCACTGGTCCCAGCACTGACCCTTGAGGGACGCCACTTGTCACTGGTCTCCAGGGGTGCTTAAAATCTTGAGAAGCTTAAAAATATTGCTGGTCGCTACTCACTGCTGTGCAGTGACTCAGCCTGCAGCTTGTGCAGCTCCTGAGGCAGAATGCTGGATTTCATGACGTTTCTTTGGCTGAAAGTAATTGATGGTCCAGTTAAGTACAGGCGTATTGACAGTTTTATTTGCCACAAGAAGAAGACCTCTGTGAAAATCTACAAAAAATGATTAGCAACTGGAATTCTCAGTTAACACTCTCTGAAAAGAATCTCACTGCTGCAATTAGTATGGGTTTGGAAGCCTCCTCGATTCCTACCTTCATCTCAGATGTGAAATCAGCATTTGCAAGTGGATACTCTCCAGCTGAACTAATTGAGATGACCCATTGAGAAGGAATAACCCTTCCAAAGTTAGCAAAGCTTCTATGTAGATCTTATTGACATCTTGGTTCACTCTCAACAGCAGTTTGCCCTGCAGCTCTGTGACGAAATGCAGGAGCTCCTCTGTTAGTGGTGTATCCCCTGGTGGTTTTTTGCTGTTGCTTCTTTTTCAAGATGCAGCCTGAACAAAAGTTTTTCGTTCTCCATTTTTAATTTAAAATAATGTCTTCCCCAAACATATGACTTTAATTTTGTTTTTTATGATAATGTCCTGTTCTAAGATGTTTGCTTGATTTTCTCAGCTGCTATCACTCAACTTCCTAACCTTCCAAACTTCACAAAGTATTTTGCTGCACTTAAGGTGAGCAGGCTTCACTCTCAACCTGTGCAGCCTGCTCTAGGTGAACCTGCTCTGGCAGGAGGTTGGACTAAATGATCTAGAGCTCACTTTCAACCCCTGCCATTCTGTGCTGCTGTGATCTGTAGCGTTCATTCAGTGGTGGCTGGTCCTTACCAGTCCTAGAAGCAACGTGCATGAAGTCTCTCTGTAAAGAAGCCCCAGTATATAAACCTGAAAGCAGTGCTCTCTTCCCAGGTACTGGTTGTGTTTTCTTGAGAAGGTCAGTAGGGCAGCAAATGTCTTCTCTTTTCTTGTAGAGTGGGCATGCTTGGCCTTCGTTTTGGTTAGAGCAGCAGCTACCTAGGGAATCAGACTTTAATGCCTCTTTGCTTGAACACTTTTGTATTGTGGCTGTGGTAGTTTGTTTGCATCATTCATATCATCCTTTTAGCTTCTCTTCTCCACTTCTCAGCTGCGGCTGCTACAGAAACAGTGGTGGCAATGCCTAATACATCATAAGTGATACAGGAAGATAGGAGAAGGCCACTTTGCAAAAGGAGATTTGCCAGACCAGTGAGAGATTGTGGCAGAGTTCTGTTGTTCCCACTTCTTTTTTGGATAGTGAGGCGCCCACAGATGCTCATGTTTAGTGATTTATAAATTATTTATTTTATGTTTGTGGAAACTGAGGAATGAAAGGCCTAGATCAGGGCCTAGATTACAACAGAATACAAACGGATTGCAGTAGATCTTTTCAAATGCACGTTGCTTTCAAAGTCTGTGACTACAAAGTGGCAGCTAGATGTTTGTCTTCCCTACAATGGTACTGCTAAACGCTGATGCTTTTCTGCTTTCTAAATTAAGTGGTGAGATAAACAGCAATCTGGTTTGCTCAAAATGTTGCTGTGAGGTGTCACTTCCTGAGGTGTCAGCAACATGTGTGACACTGCTGAGGAGCTGTGTGCATGCAGTTTGCATGTTTCGATGTGCTTCTCTAGTAGAAGCAATAAATTGCCCAATTCCTCACCAACACTGCCAAGTAGACAGGATTTAAGGAGGAGAACATAATAGTTTTATTCAAGAGCACCTTTGATCATGGGAAGCTTAAGCTTTTGAAATACCTTGCAACTGGCTAGCTTGGAATTAAATTTTTAAAGGCTGCAAGGATCTTAAAGCCTTCAAAGGTGTGCTTTCTGTCAAAATCACTGGGATTGCTCTGCTGTGTGAGGTTTTACCAACAGAAGAAATGCTTGCTTTGTACAGCAGCTTGAGCATCTCTGAATGCCAGGAGGACTGTTAGTAAATTAGATTTATATACCCATCCGGCTCTGTAGGTGTTGCCTAGCAGACCTGCCAGGGCTCCATCATGCACATGTGTTGAGGTAAGGCCTTCAATGATCTGGAAATAAGCACAGCTGGCAGAGAAGACTCCTTTCACCACTGCGTAGCTGTTGGAATTAGACGTTCGTAGCCAAAGAATAGCAGGGACAAAATTAAGGCAGAAATAAGCATTTCTCACTATGTTTCACTGTGGTTTTAACCAAGCAGAACATAAGGCTCTTATTTTCTAATAGTTTTAACAGGCTCAGATATACCACTACAAAAGTCTCCATCAAAAGACTAGAGGGATCCCAATGTACTTATTGTGGTGCTGAAAGAGGAGAGAATAAAGCCTGCCCTTTTAATTCACTCAGCCTTTTTCTGGGATTAAAATTGCAGCTACTTTTTTTCTATAACACCAGTTTTGCTCCAGCTGCAGTTACCCACCTGAGTGCTGCTTTGGCAAAGGAGAACAAAAACTGTTCTCTTAGTGTTGTGGGAGTGCATGAGGTGGCATCTCCTCCAGTGACACTTGCACCTCTACTGCAGCCTACGTCTGGCACTCCATTTTAAGCATCTCTGTTCTGCCTTTCCTCACATCTGTGCTGATTTTGGATTTTTTTCCCCTCTGAAGAGAGAATAAGTGCTACAGAACACAGTAGAAGAGAAATGTGTGTGTGTGTGTTCAGTACCACCTCTCAAGCTGATCCCAGTTTCCCTTTGTATATGTGGACTGTCTAGCTGCAAAACCAATGATAGCTGCAAAACCAATGGCCCCAAAACATAAGCCATTAGACTTGCAAATGCTTGTGCTGAATTTGCAAAATTGTGAAGCTTAGTGGGCTTGATTAGACACTGCATCACCTCAGCAGGGTGCTGTTTTCTGGGCTAGGAAATGCTGTTTCCTGTGCCAGAAAATTATTGTTACATTTTTCAGTTATTAGCTAGTCACAGCCTTGCCATCACCTTCCTCCTCTGGCTTTTAAAGAAGGTATTGGGTCCAAACTACCTGACAATGCAGAGGAAATCTTGCTGGCTCATAAAAACACCTGAGGTCTTTCCTCATAGTACAAGAGGGGAAATACTCTGATATGTTGGACTCGAGATCCCATTCTGTTTATTATCTCTGCTTTCTTTGTCTTGCTCAGCCTTTGCTCAGGATTGTCACTTTATTGCTACTTTCAGAAGCGACCAGATGCTTCCATCATTGAACTGTTCTGAGTCGACTGCTTTTATCACTATTCTTCTTTCAGGAGCAATTTTGAGTCTTTGATACTCGATATATTGAGGAATAAAGTTTGAAGAGCAAAGGCAGTTGGTCAGTAAGAACACAGCCTTGCTATTAAACCTGGTTCCACCTCCCGTTATGAAATATTTTCACCAGAAGGAGGACTCTTACTCCTTTCCCCCCCTCATCATCTTTTTAAAGACCTAGTGCATTTTTAAGTGTCTCAAATAAGTTTGTAATTCTCGGCATCTTAAGGTGCCAGAGCAGTGAAATGAACCATAAATGAGAAACATCAAAAGTAACTTAGAGATTTTTTTTTTTTTTTAATATTAAAGCGATGAATCACAGCCCAAATTAACAAGTGGAGGAATCTGCCTATAATGAAATCTTTTTTTCTAACATAACACTTCATTATAAAGGGAGTTTTTCTATAATAGCAGCAAGTGTAATTACATTTTTATATATAATTAGGACATTATTATCATTTCACCATATCAAAGTTCATTATAAGACATCTCCAATGCATTTTTCATGGAGCAAAAATAAAAGGAGAACAGGGGTCCTTCAATTAGACTGGCATAAGGACATCCGCAGAGACTGAGGGAAGCTGATCAAACAGCTTAGCCCAAAAGGGACCAGGTAGAAACTCACTGCTTCTCTGGCACAGGGAACTCGAGTTTTTACACATCCTACTTGCTATTAATTATACTTTTCACCCTTCTCCTCTTCCTCTATATTGTTTGGGAGATAAAAAAAGGTTTTTAGAATTGTACTCCACCAAAATGGAATATGGAAGATTGATGAAATCTCTCTATTCTATCAAAATGAGCATTGAGAGCTCCTCTAGAGCCTTGAACAAGTTTTGGTTATGCCCAGAGGGATACACCCACGTCACTGCGAGGACATCCAGGTGGAATCCATCTAAGGTGATTCATTTGCTTGATTAATCCGAAAGTGCTTAGGGTTTAGATTTAGGTTTTGGTGGGTTTTTTTCCTAATTTAAAACCCTATAAACTCAACCAATCAAACCAAAACCCCCCCCCCCCCAAAAAA
>VWZI01003014.1:1021749-1036782 GCA_013396835.1 Psilopogon haemacephalus | reverse complement strand
AACAAAAAACCCAAACCAAACCCAAAATAAAAACCCCATAGCAACAATTTGACTATGACTTTTCTCAAAAACCCTTTCCTTCCTGAGTAGAATGTGGAGGAAGAAGTGGCTGAGAATTGGTACAAGGACCATCAAATGTCAGGTTGGTTGTTAGCTTGTGTATTCCTTGAACATTGATAAAAATATTGATAGTTTGGTTATGCTCCACTTGCTGGAAGACTTTATTTTCTGATGCACCCATAAATGTAAATCCCTGCATGCTTTTTCAGTTCCAGAAAAGCTGTGTCCCCTTCCTCTTACAGAATGCAGGTAAAAGTTGTCTGGTAGAGCCATGGAATGGTCAGTGTTTAATTTGGGATTGAGCTGGGGCTGAGGTGGAGATTGGTCTCTCTTTCCAAGTAACAAGTGATAGAACAAGAGGGAATGGCCTCAAGTTGCAACAAGGGAGGTTTAGGTTTGTCCCTAGGAAAAATATTTTTACTGCAGGAGTGTCCAGGCATAGGAACAGGCTGCCCAGGGGGGCTGGTGGAGTCACCACCTCACAGGTGTTCAAAAAACCTGTAGACATGGCACTTTGGGATGTGGCTTGATGTGTATGGTTGTGTTGGGTCAGCAGTTGGACTTAATGAGCCTAGAGATCTTTTTCAGCCTTAATGACTCTATTCTTGTAAAAATTCAAGACTGTGTTGAAAATACTCCAAACAGGGTGCTGTCTCTAGGAAAAATGCCATCCTTAACATGCCTACAACTGAAAATTAAAACACAAACAACAACATAATTCCTCCATAACAAAAACAAAAATCACCCTGGGAAAGTTTTCCTGTTATTTAGAAATACTCAAGAACCTGCTGCTTTCTGCTGCCTGCTGCTCCACAGAACACTAACAACTGCTTATTCTGCTGCTCCTGAAATAAGAATGACTTTCAGAAATGTGTTTTCATGGTCACCTGTGAGTCAGGGTGTAAAGCATCACCCAAGTGGTATGTGTCAGGTTTGGGATGTTTCTTCACACTGCGCAGACAGAGGTTGGAGGTGAAACACCACCATGTGCTGCTAACAGATCTTTTGCTCACCCACGGTAAGCTGAAAAGCAATTATGTTGGTCCCACAGGGCTGGGAAACAAGATCACTCTTTACAGCATGACAGTACAACACAGCTGTAACGTTACATCAGATGGAGTCTCTTACACATCTCTTGCCCACTTCCTCCTTCCTTTTCTGTCTTAGGAGCTTCCATTAATTATTTGCATCTAGCTTGGGACTACCTTGTGTTTGCTCATTTTCTTCTCCTCGCTTCCTTTAGAATTCAAACTCTTCTATTTAAACATTTAGAGTCATCTCTTATTCTCTCTGAGTTTGCCAGATACCACCAGCATTTTCCTTCTGGCAGGAAGAAGTTAGAAAGTTCAGTTGTTCTAAAATGAGAGAGTATTTGTAAGGGTTTGCCAGGTCTTCAGTAAGACTTTGAGTCTAGCATCATCCAGTCCAACCTATCACCTAACCCTTCTCATTAACTAAGCCATGGCACTAAGTGCCTCATCCAGCTCCTCTTAAACACCTCCAGGGATGGGGACTCCACCACCTCCCTGGGCAGCCCATTCCAATGCCAATCTCTCTTGCTGTGTAGAACCTCTTCCTAATGTCTAGCCTAAACCTGCCCAGGCACAGCTTGAGGATGTGTCCTCTTGTTCTGTCCCTGGGTGCCCAGTCGAAGAGCCCAACCCCACCTGGCTACAACCTCCTTTCTGGTATTTGTAGGGAGCAATGAGGTCTCCCCTGAGCATCCTCTTCTCCAGGCTCAGCTCCCTCAGCTGCTCCTCGTAGGGCTTGTGCTCCAGTCCCCTCAGAGATGAGACTTCTACACCAGGGTACTTATTTCCAAGAGAGGCATGTAACAGCTCTTCTTTAGGCTGTATCTATGAGTCTTTTGCAGCAGGCTGGGAAGTGTCTCTGCTGCAGCCTGGGCAGCTGAAGCCAAATAACATCATCAGTGTAAAACAGATCCTGACTTCAGGGCTCACTGGCTCTGGGCACTAGTCAGGGCTGCAGGATTTCGGTTTGGAGTAATCCATGCCCAGTAAGCTCAGAGGCTGAGCAAAGTCAGCTCTTGCCTGTTGCAAAGGCTGTAGCTGTCCCTATAAACGTTCCTCACTTCAGAGGCTGCCGTTCAAAGCATTTATGCAGCAGCCGCTTGCCCTTTGGCCTTTTCTCTAACAGAGTTCTTGCACTCACTGAGATCGGTGGTGGCAGCACTGTGAATTGCTGCTGCAGGAGTGCTGAGCTACAGCAAATCACAACTTGGAGACACGCCGAAGATGCTGAGTCCAACTCTGTGCACTGAGCTTTTAGTACTTGGGCTGCTACCTGATAGCATTTTAGGGGGTTCTTCTCTCCCTCTGCTCCGCACTGGTGAGGCCTTATCTGGAGCGCTGTGTACAGCTCTGGGTCCTCCAGTTCAGGAAGGACAACCAAAGGATTCTACGATCTGTTGGTGCCCAGCCAATGAGGCATTTCTGAGAACGTCCCCAGGCTGCAAATGTACTAGAACCCATAACAGTGTATGAATCCCTACCCTGTTTACGACCAGCTGAATCACTGCTCCAATGCAGGGTGTGCCTTGCCTCAGTTATTGTAATGGGAGAAACAATCCCTAGCATAAACATGGAAGAAGAAATAAAATCAGTCAAAGCAAAATATGCGACTTAGAACAAAGCTATTAAAAGATTCCTGAGAGGTACTTCAAGGGCTGTAATATTTGTCAGACTTGTAGTACTAGAACTAGATTAAATGATTCAACTGATGCAGTAAATGCCTTCAGTAGAAGCAAGAGGAAAAGCTCAGGGAAGAGACACAGCCCTTGAGTGGGGTAACCAGTGTGACAGCTGGTGAAAAAAACTGACAAAATCCATTTGCACAGAGCAGTTCACTTATCCAGGATGGTGCCGAGATGAGCCTGCACTCGAGGCAGTAGCAAGGCACAGCCTGTCTCACAACCAGGCAACTGTGTGTTAAGCAAGCAATTACTTACCCTAATCTCCACGCTAGGGCTGGGTGGCTGAGAGACACAATACGGATTCAATCTGCCGTTAGAGAATATCAATGGTGTCAGGCAGATGTGCTAAGGAGACTTCTTGAGATCAACGTGCGGGTGATCAGCACGCTTGGGTTTAGCAATTGGAAGATAGCAGGAACTCAAAGTAGATTGTGTCTGCAATGTGGGTTTGCTTCTGTAAGCCAGCTGGGGAGATACAGGAGGAACAAGAGAAGCAATGACTGTCAACCGTGCTAGCCAGGGGTCACTTGCTGTCTGTTAGCAGCCTGCCGTCAACCTGGAAAGGCTAAAGCCATGCAGCAGCTGCCCGTGCCTGAAGTGTGGCATCTTCCTAGTGAGGAAGGAGAGACTATAAGAGTCCATGAACATTCTGAACTAAATTGCTTCCGAGCATTTAAGGTGTCAGCTGAACAACAAATCAATGCAGGTGTAACTGCTGCAGCTTGGAGTAACCAGGGTGTAAATGTAGGAGCAAGAGGCCAGCTGTTTAATGTGCAAATGCTGGATTCAGCAATTGGGGACAAACAATGACATGATGCCGATGTGATGCCAAGTGTCTGGGTTGTTGCTGCTTTGAAAAAGGACACCAGGTAGCTTTCCAATCAAGCCTGCTGTGGGGAATTCAAATCAGAAAAGTTGTGAACTGACTGTTCAAATGCACAATTTGTCCAGTTCCAGTTTGCAAATTGGAGACTGTGAATCAATTTGAAAATAAGCATGACTTAAAACCAGTAAGAGTGGTTTCAACCTGCTTTCAATATGTGCAACTAAAATAGTTGTATTATTTTTATGCCACTAAAATGCCCTAATTTACATTAATCCAACAACGAAAACATGATGATATACACCCAACCTTTAGAACGGCACTATCATAATATAGTCAATAGAATATGGCTGAAATTTTCAGCCTACTAGAAGTGTAAAGCCTCCAAAATCTATCAACCAGGCCAGACATGAGGCAGTTTTTAAAGGGTCTTTTTAGGAAAGGAAATCCATATTTTTTCTGGTGCCTGATGCAGAAGACAAACACCAGNCCCAAAAAAAAAAAAAAAAAAAAAAAAAAGAAGAAACCAGGCATAAATTGCATGAGATACTGTGTCAAAATAGGAGGTCTGGACAGACTATTCCATGGTCCCTTCAGCTTTGTCTTCAATACAAAGTGTTTGGTTCTCATCTGTAAAACTGTTAGTGTGCTTTCCCTTCTAACCATGGTTTCTGACGATCCTCAGCCTTGGAGCTGAGCTGACGTTCCCTAATTACTTTATTTTCTGGTTATCTGAGCAAGTGCTGTTTAGATGAGGTTTGTTCTGTTTCACCAGGATCTTTTATAACAATGTGATTATGCATGGTTGCACCTAGCTACTCCTATCATGACAAGTACAGAAGTTAAATTATGAAGCAAACGTAAGCTTTGAAGAAATTTTTATTTAATCTGTATTCCCCTGTTTCATCTGCTCATCCATCCGGCACAATCTGCATCATTATTAACCACACCATATTTCTAAAAAAAGAGTGGAAAAAGTAAGACATCTGTGTTATAGCATTAATATATTCAAAGGTTTTTACTTTCATCTTGCAGGCATTAACACTGTGTAAGTGCAATGTAGGCGCAACGTACAGCATCGATGAGATACCACCAGAAAAATCTAAGTGCCAAAAAAAGAGAGAGAGAGAAAAGGGAAAAAAGGATATGAGGAGCCTGAGCATTATGTAAAAAGAGGACTTTTATTCATAAATAGAGCACTTTCACCTATTGCTCCTCCATACCTTTATTTCTAATTGCTACCACAATTTGGAAGGCACTGAGGCAAGCCTCCAGCAGTGTGCTGAAGGTGTGTTTGTGCTGTTATGCCCTCTGGCTTTGCTGCCAGCCTATTCCCTTAGATCAGAGCCAGAAGGCAGACTGTTTTCGAATACCGATCACCTCACCCGGACCTAATCCTTTGAGTTCTCTTTGGCATCTATTCCTTCTGCCAGTTTCCTCTTCTGTTCCTCTCTTTTCTTCTGAAGTTGACAACAAAGACATCCTCAGGGCCCTCCTTGATGTAAGACCACTCTTGATGTTGTTACAGTGTGGGTTTTTTTTTTTTGTACCCTAAAGTTGTGCTACTTTTATATTCAGCTAGCACAATATTTGCACACCAGAAGATAAAGAAAATGAGAATATGGTACACAGAATGATAGTTTCTTTTTTATTATTATTATTTGTACACCTCGGTCCTTTCGGTGGAAATCTTTTTCCTTTTTCTGTCGTTCATCTACATACCTGATCAAGAACCTAAAGGTATCTTTTTTCAGGCTGTGCTGCTTATATACCTTAAATTGGCCTGACCTGCCACTTTTAATTTTAAAAAGATGGCTGTATGGGATGTGGATGAATATGGAATTTCTATGAAGCACAAAACTTTTGAACGGTTCCTGTCCTCTGTGATAGTGAGTTTTAAAAGGGAAATCTCCAAAGAGCTAATTAGTAGACAAGTAGAGCTCAGGCTGAACAAAGCTGAAAAGATAGCAGATAACTAAAAGGACCTGGCCATAGCTGACAAAAATCAAAGCATTGACAGAGAGCTGGCAGTAACCTTGGGCTGCTAACTGACAGGGACAATAAAAAAAGCCTCTGAGTGTGGCAGAGTGTGACAGCCACAAGCACAGGCTCTCTAAAGACTGAAACCTCCACCAAAACGAAGAGATAATCTCCTGCCTGGCAGCACCATGCAGTTTTCCCTCCCACTCCAAATTGGGGAAATCGGAGCTTGTCTAAATAATTCTGCTGCCTGAATGTGAACTGAGAATGGAAATGTCCAAGATTGGCATGCAAAGTCTAGTGACAGACCTATGGTCTGAGGGGACACATCTGCAAAACTCTAAGATTGAGGAGAGCAAAGGTTTCCTTTGCTTACCATGACACCTTTGCTGGAACAGCCATACAGTTGTTTGACTCTATAAACCTTCGTGGCATCAGAATATAGTACAGGCTATGAAAGATAGTAGTTATTGACATTCAATATAAAGTAGAAAACAAAGTTGGTTTCTCTGCAGGTAGCAGGGCAGGGAAGTAGTATCTGCCTGAGATGTGCAAGAAAAAAGCAAGCAGATACCTCAGTATTAGTGCTTCAATTAGATTAAAAGCTTAAAAACTTCTTGTTTTGGAAATGAACACTTAATTAGAAGAGTTTCCATCTGCAAGCCACTGCAAATCCAAAATCTTCCAGAAATTGGCCTGCAGCTTCTACATGGCACGGAAGATATAACTTTTATCTTTTGCTTCACTTTTCTTTGTCATTTAGCAGCCTCAAGACTGGGAAATTATTTTATCTAGAAATTTAGGCTTAAGGGAGCTTCTGTGTGGTGGGACAATTACACACCACAGGGCATCCTGCAGGCAGCCCATAGTTTGTGCTTGCAGCCAGAGCCACACTCTACACAAGTGTATCAGAGGATCCTCCCAATGTTTGTTGCTGTTTTTTTTAAGTTTTGGAGTTCTTCATGGCTCCCACTTCCTTTTCCATAGGTGTTCTTAGTCTTTGCCTACATGCATCTGCCCTTGCACAGGATACTCTTCCCTTGCCCTGCCCTCAGAACACTATTTTAGTCTTCCACATGTTCTTTATTGCATTTATGACACAGTTCTGCAAACTTCTTATGCTTCAATGACATTTTCTTTGTCCGTTTTCCTTTCCTTTCTCTCTCAAACTTCTCTCTTTTACTGCATTTTATTAGCCCACACTTAAAGGTTCACAGCTTCTTCCTCTCCTCCAATACAGCTAAAAAGCTTTTAAAATCTGCTTTTATTACCCTTGGTGGCTTAATTCCTCCCTGGCTAACGGGCTGGTAGACGTTACCATACTAACACATATGTATACTAAAGCCATTGTAAATTGGGTTTGGAAGGTAATATTGTGCTGCATTATACTCCCTGCATTCAAAATGAACATTTTGTAAGGGTGACATTCATTTCTGGTAGGAACTGAAACAAAATTGGACCAGTTTAACTGAGAGTGACAGTAATGTATCACTGAGCAGTTAGTTATATCCCATGAATTAGATATTACAAATTCAAGAATCATTTGTTATGCTTTTAGCAGAAATTGTCCTGACACAAGTGAGAAAGAGATAAATAGCCAGTCAGAAAGATGTCACTTGGTCTCTTGGGGCTATATTGATGATTCCTCCTGAGAAACTCTAGCAGCATTTTGCCATGCAGTAAAATGTGGAGCTGGGCACCCGTGGCATTTGTAGGGATGTTTGATGATTGGGTCCTCGCATTTTAACATTGATTTTTAGGGGGACTCTGTGCGTGTGATTTGGCAGAAGAAACTCCACTGAAAAAACTTTGGTGTCTCCTGAATTTAACTGGCAGCAAAAGAAATGTCATAAGGGAAAAAAAGTCCTGCTTTGTTACTGTCTAGTGGAAGGAGAAAGCCTGTAGGTAATGGGGTTTTATTCTGAGTAGTACTCATATATAGAATCATAGAATCACCAGGTTGGAAGAGCCCTCCAAGCTCATCCAGTCCAACCTCTCACCCATCCCTAGCCAATCAACTAGACCATGGCACTAAGTGCCCCATCCAGGCTTTTCTTGAACACTTCCAGGGACAGTGACTCCACCACCTTCCTGGGAAGCCCATTCCAATGCCAGTCACTCTCTCTGTGAAGAACTTCCTCGTAACACCCAGCCTGAGCCTGCCCTGGAACATCTTGAGACCCTGGAACAGCTTGAGCGCAACTCCACCTGGCTACAGCCTCCCTTCAGGTAGTAGTAGACAGCAATGAGGTCTGCCCTGAGCCTCCTCTTCTCCAGGCTAAACAACTCCAGCTCCCTCAGCCTCTCCTCACAGGGTTTGTGCTCCAGGTATATCTCCACTTTCCCCACTTACACAGCCCTTCTGGATGTCATTATGCTCACACTTCCACTTATTATGTTCAAATTGATGACACATTAGAAAGAAAAATGTTTACTATTTGCATCATACTTTATTTTATCCATTCCTTCTATATTCTCATGTTGTGTTGAATCATTCAGAACCTTTTCTCTCTGACATTAGGGCGGACTTAAAAGCAAATTTCAAAATGCTGCCTTCTCATTCTGATTCAAGGTGAAAATTCAGGAATGCCAGAGTTTTCTCTCAGCATTAACAAGTTGACATTAAGCTGTGTTCAGATGGTTTGCAGGTGCAGTTTAGTGTCTGAATGGTGTGGACAGCAGTGGTGTTCAGTGTTTCTGAGGCTTGTAGGTGGTAGACAGCATTTATTTACCATCCTTGGTTATTCCTCTGGCAATCAGCAGTTGCTCTTGGAGCATGCAGGCTTCCTTTCTTTAAACAAAGGTATCTGCTACCCAAAAGGTGCTGGCTGAAGGTAGTACCCATTTAGAAATGGCTAAATGGAGGTGTGTATTATGGACAAGATGAGTCTCACTGCTCAGCTGCCTTCTAGCCAGGCCCTCTCTGTGCATACAGCCCCCGTTGGCGCTAGTGAATAACGATGTGAGCCTGGGAGGACTCAGGCCTCGTGGGCCTCCTCTCACTCTTCTAAAACTGCTTCTACGTTCCAGTGATGTAAATGAAGGCGTCCCTCATCCAGCAGCAAGAAGCAAGAGCAGCTATGTGCTTGAAATGCCTTTTCTTTTAATATGCACATTCCTTGAAGGCTGCCTGAAATGACCAACAGCAGAATGCAAAAATGAAAGCCGAAGCTGCTTCTGCCAGCCCAATCCCAGTTCATCTGTTACAGCAGGACTGAATATTTAGCGAAGAAACACAGGCAAGAAATTAAATTAATATGAACGCTGTCGACGCAGCCTCACAGAGAAAACACAGAAACATCTCCAAATCTCTTTTCCTCCTCCTTGTGCTACCCTGCACGTCCTTCTGTAGTTTTCTTTCTTTTAAGGATGATGAAGCTAGCAGACAGTGCGGGCGTGCTTTGGTCCAGCACGCTGAGACTTTGGGGAGCCAAGGGTATCCTTAAGCAGCAGCTACAAAGGGTAATTTCATGTACATCTGGCTTTGTGAAAACCACGTCTGAAAAATGAGCAGAAAATTTTCCCTTTCATTATTATGATTTCTGAAGTCGTTTGGGTTGCATTAGTTGAATGAGATCTTGTTAAGTCTTTTTTGTTACAGGAATTTGCTTTCTTCTTCAGCAAAAAAAAAGAAAAAGAAAAGAAAAGAAAAGAAAACCAACTGTTAAAAAAATTAAATCTTTTATTTAAATGAAAAATCAATAAAATGCATGTTGCAGATGCTGCTGCTGAGTGCATTGTACAGAGACAGCAAACACTCTAATGGTTGCTCGAGTTTTTGCTTGTTGTTATGAGGAAATGGCTTCTGGTGAAACACAGCTGATAGGAAAGACTTTTTTTTTTTCCTGTGGATGTGTGCAAACCAGACGTTTGGCTATTTTTGATGGACAGATCATAATATCAGGATGTTAGGGCCTTTTCTTGATACATTTATGTAGCAAAGAAATTTCCTTCCAGAGATTCATCTCCGCCCTGCAATGCATCCAAGCTGATCTTTTAAATCCGAGATCTCTTCATATAGGCCAGGATGTGCCTGCTTGCTGTGGTGGGATTACTCACAGGAAAGCCTGCAGTTGCTTCCAGATTGTTTCCAAATACATGAGTGTCATGGTTTGAGCTCCTGATTAAAGGTCACCTCTCTATTTGTATTCTACTTTGACGCTTCACATGAGTTGAAATTCGTGAATTATAAAGCTATTTAGGCAGCTATGAATTGTGCTGAGAGTGAGAGCTCAGAGTTCAGCTCCCTGCTGACTGAAAAAGCCCCAGATTTTTTCCCCAGAAGCTTCAAGGACTGATCTTTTTCAAGAGATTTTGTTGAGCTTGTAAACTGGAGGAGTCTTTTACTTGGCAGTGGCTCTATTCATTTACTGCATTTTAGTGCTGTACATGCGTTCAGCCTCATAAGCATATTTTATAAACCAGAAGGGAGATGTGCTATGGTATATAATGCAGTCAAAGAGAATATGAACACTATTTAACAGAACAAAATATGGCAATAAGTATGGGGGGAAAAAAGGGATTGCACAGAAACCTCTTTGCTTGTTCACAGGAAAAAGTGTAAGCTACAATTAATTATCAACAGTCACCATCCTCATCTGTTCACTGGCTGCAGTAAAACAATTCCTGAGCTGGAGCTGGCCTTGTGACACTCACGTACCTGTGCCTGATGATTTGAAATGACACTTCTGATCTCAGGTCACCACAGCCTCGTGGGGCACTGTGCTGAGTGACTACAGGACTACCAGAGCCCTCGCTCTGCTAGGCTTGGATCTTTCACAAGAATTCATCAGATGAAAATTAATGTGAGGGTGACAAATAGCCTAGGCAAAATGATCATCAAAGCATAGAATTTAAGTCCATTTTGTGTATTTTCATTGAAAAGTTTCACTCTGCTTCTTTACGTCCTGTCCCGACACAGCTTTCTAGCATACAATTTATTGGGGAAAAAAAGGCAGTCAGAGGCTCTTCCCACTCCAAAATCCATCAGAAAGATGCTTGCCAGAATTGGAGTGAGCATGCCAGTTGTTAGGGTAATACTGAACAGCATGGCAGTAGGTTAGCTCAGCTGAAGTTTCTACTGCCTTCCTCTGTTTTCCCCAAATTGCCCCATGTGCACAGGAGAATTCTTACACAGTCACTCAGGGAAGCACAAGGAGAGACAAAAATCTGATCAGAGAGCCTTGTTCCAGGTGCGCTTGGGTGCAGAAGCCAGAAGTATTAACTTGATTCTGTTGCTGTGTGACACTAAAACATGAAGTGTTGATTCTGCCTTTAAATATTGGGTGTGCTTCACCTCATGGCAGTGAACAGCAGTAAAACCTGTTAAATACCTCAGAGTTCAGACAGAAAATGCAAAAAAAATGAAGTACCAAAGCTGTACAATATAGCATGGCTTTTAAAAGTGACTTTATTGCCTTGCTTTCCAACCTTAAAGTACATGCTAAGGAAGCCTGCAGTCATTTGACAGTAGTGACCTGTTGCTAACTGCTCCATTGCAGTGGGAAATAAAAGAAGCTTGCTGCAGCTTTTTAAGCATCACCTGGCTCTGCAAAGAAAAGAAAAAAATGTGTTTAGATTGAGCAGAGAGCAATAGGGAATACAGGAGTTGCAGTTCGCTTTTTTCTGTGTTATTAATGTTTATTACAAAGGTGATGTTGATATATTCTGATCCTTTGTGATCTTCAAAGTTAAGCTTTCAGTAGACACAGGCCTACAAGCATAAAAAAATGACACATATTAGGGAGGATTTTTTTTTCAGTTTGCATAGTGGCTGCTCTGTCTCAGCTAGGCTGCCTCAAGGAGGAACTAGAAATAAATCTGGAGTAGGTAGGACACTGCTCAGTCTTCAGCAGTGGATGAATTATGGTAGCTTTTGGCTAAGCATTTCATGAGCTTTAGAACCATTGCATGGTCAGTTCCTGACTGTCAGCCTTCTCAGAAGATAGAAAGAACAACATGGCAGAGTTAGATAATGGTTGGACTTGATCTTAAAGGTCCTTTCCAACTAAAGTGACTCTGTGATGCAAGAATCTGCTGTTGTCGGTGCTTTTCTCAGCTATGTTCAAAAGCAAACCTCACCACAAGAGTCAGAAAACCACAGGATTTCTTTCTTGAGAGAGTGGTCAGGCATTGGAACAGGCTGCCCAGGGAGGCAGTGGAGTCCCAATCCCTGGAGGTGTTCATGAAACCTGTGACCATGGCACTTGGGGGCATGGTTTAATGGCCATGTTGGGTTGACAGTTGGACTTGATGCTCTTAGAGGTCTTTGCCAACCAAAACAATGCTATAATTCTGTAGTCCATGTTGCTTGTTTAAACTTTCTCTTTCTCCACAGTACCAGGCAGTCACTCATCCTGAAGTAAAACCATTTCTCATATATGTTTTAAAAAATATTTTACTGCTGCTATTACTCAAAATAATTAACTTCTAATAATGTATTAACCAATAAAAAGAGATACAATTTAAGCAATGGAGCTGGGCTTGGAACTAGAATTTTGGTTAAGCTGCATCAGTCTGCAGCTTTTAGTCTAAAGCATTACAGAAGAGGCTAACTGCAAACTTAGAGCCAGGATAAACACTTGGCCCAATGTTATTCAAGTGATTTCCCAGGGAAAGATCTAAGAATCCAACCTCATTTACAAAGATGTGGTTTATAGAATTAATCTTGTGGGAACAAGTTGTAAGATCTGCCAGTGCCTTTTCAGAGTATTCAGTGACAGAGATGGGTACAGCAGAAAGAGGCTGAACATTGCTCTTGATAGTAAAACTCTTGTTCTTTAAACACAGTATCAGCAGACTGGGGAACACGCTGCCTGAAGGCTTCACAGCTGTCGTCACACACACCTCAAGTTCTCTTCACCAGAAAGGTAAGGGAGCTTTAAATGGAGCAGTAGCACACACATATGTATGTTCATGTGGGGTTTGCCTGTCTTTTGCCTTCACCCCTTGTGTAATTTGCAGCCTCTTGCGGTAGGAATTATTTCCTTTCTTACCTAAAGCACTTATGTACCAAATCGCTTTTCCAACCATCCTTGTGCTGCAGATGCCTTGAGGTATAATTGGAAGAAAATTAACAAGCCATGTTCTGAGAGATGAGCTTCCTGATGCAATGTAGCATCTGAAGGAGCCTACACCTGCTGGAACATTGCTGTCTCATTTCACTGCATCTGAGGTCTTACCTGAGCCTGCAATGCAGAGACTCAGTTTACCCATCTGCATTCCACACTCCCTTTTTCACTCTCCATTTGGACAACAGGACAGTGCAGAAAAAGCCCAAGGAACATTTCCCTAATGGGCTCTGTGTTTTCATTCACATGTGTCCAAAAATAGCAGAATGAGTCCCTAGAACTTTCAAGAAATTATTTTCATCCAACAGAGACCCAAGCTACGAAAATTTCACCTGGCAGCCAGAAGTTTTTAGAAAGTTATGAGCCGAAACAGGGGTAGCACAGAAAACGTCACACAAGCTGAAGAGCAGGAGTCGGTTTCTCTCCTGCAGTAATAGGTTACACTATAATTTATTCATGTTCCAAAGCACATTAGGTAAAAGTAATGAATTCTTAGTGCTGGAAGAGTTAACTCAAGTCCCGTAGAAGTCAATACAGTTCCTCACATGTAAGATTAAGGTAGAGGATTTGCCTCTGTTAACTGTTTTCCAGTTGCACTAAATGAGCAAGATTCCATTTGGTTGGGAATACAAAGTGCTTGTCAAAATGCCATTTCCTACTGAATTTCAGTTTCCTTCCCTGGAAAACAATCCCTAATAGCTTTCCCCCACCCCCATTGCCTAGCTCCCTTCACATTTTCCCCCGCTTTCTGGAATAATTACAGCAATTCCTAAGAACAAAAATACTTGCTTGCCTAGTATATTGTTTTAAATTAATTCTTTAGAGATGAAATCTATTCAGAAATTTACATGTACTCTTCAGAATGCCTCCTTCTATCTCTTTTTTAATCATCTCCACTTTTTGTACTGTAGTGAGTTCCTTCTGTTGCTCATTCCACGGAATTCTACCACTTGTTTTTTCGGTTGGTTTAATTTTTTAATTTAGAAATCAGAATTTATATTTTTTTCCATCCACACAAAAAAAATGTGCACATAAAGGATGAGAACCGGGGCAGGGTACATGTTTAATTACCCTGTCTTGTACTGGAAATGTTAATGGGTAAAGACAAAGCTCTTTGTCACCAAAGCCCAGTGAAGTCTGTAATGTATTTAAATGGATTGGAGTTAATAGGCAGCACTCACTACAAAGTTTGTTTTCACACCAGCTTTGTTTTTTTTTTTGTCCTTGAAACCCTCAGAAATGTCTGTTTTGCAGTGCAGACTGCAGTCCATCCTACGCAGGCCAGGCCTTTCAAAGCATTATTTAAATGCTTCAGCTGAATCCTAGCATTCTTTCATCCCATTTCACACACTCGAGTACCAAAAGGGTAAATAACTCGCAATAGCATTTTTGACTGACTCGACTTTGAAAAGGCACAACCTACAAAACCAACTGAGCAGTCTTTAGGTGCTTAACTGGATCTCTAAATGATCCCATGTGCTAGGCTGCTAATGCCGGTAATGGGTATAAACACCTCCGTTCATCATATTAATGAGCTATAGCCAATAGAAAAGGACAAAAATCTCTAACTTTTCCACAAACTTCGTTAAATGTCAAGGTTTTTAAAGGCCTAGTTAGCAAGTATATTAGATGAGATATGTCAGTTTCCCAATTTACGACTCTGACTTGTCTCTTGTGATTCCTTATAGCCTCTAGCCATTCTCCTCTTACCTGAGGCATTCTCTGGCAAAAACCTGATGCTTCCAGTCATTCTGCATTCTTGTGTTCCTTCAAAAATAATTGGACAGGCACCTCTCCATAAACAATCATCATTAGTCACAGAAGGTACACAGGCAAGAGTACCACACAAATAAGTTTCAATGGAATGTCTCGAGCCAAATAATAATAATAATTTGGCCAGCGTGCTTAAAAATATGATTGACAGGGAGTTAATGCACTTAACACTTTTTCCAGCAGGCTGTTAAAATCAGCTCCTTGATGCTCAAAAAGTCCTGCTCCCAGAAAAACTGACACCGACATTGACCAGTGAGTTTGTTGCTGTTCAGTAACCTGCTCCCGTTCCAGACTATATGATTAAAGTCATTATGGGAACTGTCAGGAGGAGGGAGAAAAATGAAAACTGTCATAAGAAGCAACTGTTGGAATTCGCTGGATTTTTATACACATATATATATATATATAAAATACTAAACTGTTTTAAAATAGTCTGTAAATTCTCACATCACAATATCCAGCCATAGAATACACAACCATATAATAAAAGAAATCCTTTAAGGTTATACTCTAAATGGTTCATACAATTTTTTGTTGTTATGTGTATAGGAGAAAGGAAATTAATCACATACTTCCTTTCATGTGAAAGAAGAATGAATTAGCTTACAAAAAAA